>VOMN01108268.1:0-29758 GCA_014899125.1 Orchestia grillus | reverse complement strand
ATAGAATTGTCACTGTTCCCCTTACCACGATTTACTGATTCACCTGTGCATAATCAGATTAATATATGATAGATGATTAAAAGTGGGTTTAATTTTACCCTAGGAGTATCATTAGATCCCTGTGCGACCTCACTGCTCGGCCGAACGTCGCTACCAAGAAGCTGGATACGAATAAAATATCAAATCGCACTATGGGCAGAGGTCATTTTTTATACACATCCCGTAACCACCTCTCCCTCCCCCCAGTGACGCTGCCCACCGCGTGCACCCCCTTGCGGGGCAGGGAGCCAACATGGGCTTCGGGGATGTGGCCGCCCTCACCGCCTCCCTAGAGACCTCCCTCCTGCTGGGGGAGCACGTCGGTGAGTGGGATGGGGCACTGTAGCGTAAGTGGTTGCATGCTTGCTTTCTGTTAAAGAGGCTTAGGATTTCGGAGTGTGTCTCTTGGGCAAAGGAAGTTTATTTAACGCGATATTGATAAAAAGGGGCAAACCAGTGTGGCCTGGGCAGCGCTGGAATTGTCATTACTGATGACTGGTGCTAGTCTTGTGCTGACGTCTGACGCCAGTACTATGCTGACGCCGGCACTATGCTGACGTCNTGCTGGCGGCCACAGACGGGCTACAGAGGCTGTACTCGACCACGGCGCCTCCCGTTGTGCTGCTCAGGGCGCTGGGGCTCTCTGCCGTCCATGCCATCGCTCCCATCAAGGTGACCGGCGCACGGTTCCGTACAGCTCTCATGACGGAATCTCTCTTTGCTGGGCCAAATTAGCCTTTAAAGACTTGCAGAGTAAGCAGCTCAAAGTTTTTAGTTTGATGTTTCGATCGAACGCTCATTTTGGATAATTCAGTACGGCGTTGTAGAGGGGCGTTGTGTACGAGTAAATTCGTATATTGTATGTGCTACCTTCATGTCGTCCAAAGTGAACGATGTAACTTCCTGTACCGCTGTCACGGCCCGCCTTCCTTGACATTCGTGGTCCCGCGATCAGGAGCGCGCTCCCAAAAATCTTGCCCCGTCAACTTCCGTTGTCAATAAGTGGTTACGCACAACAAATACTGTGTATGAACTTGCGGTATAATTACAATATATAGCATAGATGTTTGGATCTATATGTTAACATCGCCTGCTATCTAGATCATATTAGTCGAGTGCTGTAGAACGAGATGTTTCATATCGTTCGATGAAACGCGTCCACAACACGCCGCCTAAACTTGGAGAGACCTTAGTGAGGAAACGAGAGTTTCGACAGGACAAAACTCTCATTATAGAGCATTTATTGAAGGCACATAACTACAAAAACAACACAAAGTGAACGAATAACGCCAAAAAATGTGGTTGAGAAACAAAAATGCAATATTTTTTGCCCATGTAGAATTTATACTCAATTAAAAAAAGTATGGTAGGAAAAGTTTAGCATTAGTGTAACACTGTTTTACTTTAATTCATGCCAAGGTACTTTGTGCAAGAAATTTTAAAATGAAAACTTTTTTAATCGAATGAAAAATGTAGGTGGAAGCTTGACTTGTTGTTGTGTGTACTCTTATATTTGTGATTGCTGCCTGCTATCGCACGTGGGAAGCACCACCCTGCAGCAATTCACGCGACGCAGGCGACTTATCACCGATAATTGTAACTGGTTAAATCATAATTTTAAACCATAATTTTTCAATTATGTGCAACTCTCAAAATGAGCTGGATCTATACATTTCAAAATCTCTCATTATTTTTACTAACAAACCAGGTTCGGATATCAACCAGAGTTCTGTGAGATAACTTAACCTGTTAACGGTCACCGCCCGGGTGGCCGGTGTTGCATTCACACGGTATGTGCAATCGAGAGCGACCGTGTGAATGCAACACCCACGCGGACATCATATGATGTCAATACTCGTTAACAGGTTAAAGGTTTACCTTTTTAAATCTAACATTTTAGTGATAGTAGGTTATGATGCTTAAATTAGGTTATATTTACTCTCATATGTTAGCACCTTTGCATTTCATCCTTTTGAAATGTTACTTCTTTTTCGTCATTTCAGCCCGCCCTAATGATGGAATAGAAATGTTTCGAAACATTTGTCATTAAATATATTTATCATACCGTTGGTTCTTCTTCTCATACTGATGATATATTGAATTGAGTTGTCGGGATCATAAATCCATTTCATTTTTCGGTGCCCAAAGGGAATAATTGAGCTTCCTTTATGTCGCTCGCCTTAATTGGACACCCTCTAGACGAGCCGTCATGGATGGAGCTCCCTTTTGTGGCGGTGCTCTGTTGGTGTGTGGCGCAGCCCTCTTGTTGTGCTTATTTCTGGCGCGGAAAATGTCTAAAGGAAAATGTGCCATAGACTTCGCTGCGTGACTGCTTTGTAGGCACACTCTCAGCCGGCACATCCAAGGTTAGGCTCGGGCTTTGGCTGAACAGAAGTCGTTGCAGCGAACTGTACGGGTTGTAAAGTATTGTGCCACGAGTGCGGAGGCTCTTGCTGAAGTGTTCCCTAATTTTTCCAGGAACAAATCGAGGCCTACATGGCACGGTAGGGCCAAGTGGCCCTGCCGGCCGACGCCCTCTGAGACGGGACGCGTCGTCCGCAGCGGCGCTTCTCTCGAGGACTCGCCAGCGCCCGCTCGCGTTGCCGTGTCATCTTCAAAGTTCTGTCATTTTTGTGGGCCGGGCCTAGAGTGGGCGCTGGTCTTATCCTAATTTCTTACCCAATTTATTCTCAGTTGTCCAAATAGATTACGGACATCTGAATCCTCACGATGAATTCCCAGCTTGCTTTAGCGCTGTATGTGCAATTATGTTGAATCAATGTATATTTGAAACATGTCTATCTGATACATGTCTATTTGGCACATACCTATTTGAAACATGGCTATTTGATACATGCCTATTTGAAATATGCCTATTTGAAACATGTCTATTTGAGACATGTCTATTTGAATAGCTTTCAGTGGTACGAGGAAATGCATCGGATTAAAGTTCTGCGGTCGACAAATATTTCGTCCATCGACAGTGTTCTCATTGCAAGTCAGTCAGTTGCAAGAAAAAATTTCTTGTAACTTAGATAAAGAAGAAGTATGCGGAAAAACATTCATGAGAACCGGTCCTCGTCAGCGAGCGTGAAATGATGTTATTAACTATATCTTGTTGAAAAATATAGCGTAAGCTACGAAAACGATAAAAATAAAACAAATTGTCACTAATCATAGAGCACTTGTACTCGGCCTGCTTGTGAAGAAGTTTCATTTTGTTTTATTTTTATCGCGCTGTTTAAGTGTGTAGATATCTTATACTAAATATCTAAAATATATATGTTAGGTCATACGGAACACTCATGGCTATGTTGTCATGCAGTATGAGGTGACTGTGCACTCGGGGTGATCGTGTCTGATGACTGCGACAGTCTGAAAATCTGTTTCAAATCGACGGTTGTTTTCTTTGGCCTCCAATTGTGACGAGACTCCAGGAGTGATGTTCTGGGCCACGGCGTGAACGGTGAGTTTAGCTGCGAGTGGAAAGCACAGCGAAGAGCTCCCACCGATCGCATGAAGAGGTAAGATGGTGGTGTACTGTAGAAATGGCCGTCTTGTACGAATCCGATATAAGTTTTATGCGCGGTAACCGATAAAAATGAAGCAGCTTTTGGAGTGAGGTATTAACTTGAGACCTGATGGAGCGAAAAACCAAGCCTTCCGGGGGCAGAAGGTCAAAGAAGCAGAAGTACAGAAAGAATGAAAATTACAATTGTCCCTGTTTCTTAAAATCAGGAAAATTTCAAATCTGAAGTCAAAATGAAAATCGGAGCAGTGCAACTCAATATATTAAAGTTTTTTATTTTTTTACTCGATCATCTAAGGTCCAGCAGAGAAGATGCTGCCTCTGCAGCTTCATTGTGTACACCTGAGCTCTCTTCGTCCTCCACCCTTTCGCTGAAACCGTCGTCTTCCTCGGCGCCGCTTCTTGACCAAAGTCCCATGCTTCGATGGAGGCATCTGGAGGAATGCTTTGACCTTAGGGAGTGTGGCATCAATCTGTTGCATCCAGACATTGCTGATGATGCCGCCTTCGCAGTGAAGTGGTTGCTGATTTCGGTCGCCGCCCCGTTGCGCAACTTGACACACTATTTTGTGTACCCCAAGGCACAGGAGCCGGACACTCAGCCAGCACCACACTGGGAGCGCACTCCCTCGTTGGCTCCTCTGTGCTTGCATGCGCCTTCACCACCAACGTTTAGTATCGTCGCTCTGAAGGGGTCTCTGGAAAATCGGAAAAAGGAATTTTCTATTTTCTTAAATTAACAACAGTTGGCGTAAAATTTCGGCAATTTCGAGAAGCAACACTGCCTGTTGGGTTTGAAATCACTGTCAAATTCCGCTATTTTGAGGCTGGTTTTCCCCTTGAATATGTCAACTATTCTTTTCTATCACCATGATTGCATCATCTATTATTATGTATTATTATTAATCAAATGCTTGTATATGTGCGTTCACTGAACATTAAATGAAAGTATGGTGAATTTTAAATTGAGAAACACAATTGCTGAGATAAAAAATATTTACCTGACACTAAGGCAAGTCACAATTCGTAAAATCATCTCCGGTAAAGCCTTTGTAGCAAAGCAATACTAATGTCCTTCCTGTAACGGCACTATTCTTCCAGGGGGAAAATAACCCTCCTGAGATTCACATCGGAGGGAGCGTGTTCAGTCCGACATTATTGCTCCCACATGCACGAGTGGCCACCGCCTTCACCGTCCTTGCGTAAGGTTGTGTATTTCATTGAAAAAACATGGGGTTGTGAAGTCAACTTAATTGGAATTCTTGCTTTTTTGATGGGATGGTGTGTAGTGCCAGTACATTGATGACGTCATTTCGGTCCGACGAGGTACGTCTGACCCGCCCTCTGAGCCGCCCCCTGGACACCGCACCCCCAACGAGGCCGGCCCACCGCCCCCAGGGACGCGGATGAACGGAGGCCTTACGCGGTGGACGACGTGCGTCGCGGGAATTTGAAATAATTAGTGCAAGGATTGTGATCTCAAGCTGCAGATTATGGATTGTTTATTTTCTCGAATTTATTTTGAGTTATATTCATGCACTCATACGAAAATTCACGTAAAAATACAGCAAAATCTAAATTTGAGGTCCTGGTTTGGAATGTTTTGATTTATCTTTGACGTAAATTGCCGCCATTCAGTGCCGATATCACCGCCCTATCCCAGGCCACACGCCGTAGTCGCGACCGAAAACAGGGACTTGAACTGACTTGAACTGTGTATTAAATTTGTTATCATTGATTTAAAGATATGACTTAAAATGTAGGAACAGATTTACCGCGCTTCTTAATACAAATCAATATCAAAACAAAGATATGTCAGTGTCCGGAGACACCCTCCCCAGAAAAATTAACATGAAACACCAATAAAATAAAAAGTCTAATCTCCAAGTAATCTTCATCGCAGGATTGGCCACAAAAGTCAACTCTTAGGCAGGCAGCGGACGCGCGCTGGATGTGCTGCTGCGTGCAACGCCACCTCCTCAGACGGCGGCACTCGCTCAGCTCTAATTCGAGGTTTTGTTCAAACAGGATGATGCTCCCACACGTCACGCATTGGTGCGCTGGTCCTCTGAAACATTAATGTGAACGCGAGGTTAATCCTCCTCGGTGATCCAACGAGATCTATAGTTCGGACGAATTGCGCTAGCTACGTGTGCCTTTTGAATCTACGATCTATGCTCTGTGTTGAGAGAGTTTTAAATAATAGCTGATATGTAGGTATCAAGTACTTTGCAGAATATCTATACGTCTGACTGATGAAGTCCTTAGCCTTTGAATGAACTCAATTTGTTTGTTGCTATCGCGTGAGCTCAGTCATCAGCTTGTTAGCGAGCCCTGCTGTGTTGTGCCGGCTTCTGAAAAAGAAAAAAAAGAAGAAGAGATCCTTTATTTCGAAGTAAGTCACGTACACCAAAACAGAGGCATTGAAGGTAATGTATGAGTTTAAATAAAGCTTTACCGTGTCGTAGGAAAATTACAGAATTGATTTAGTCCGGTGCAGACGGTAAAGTAAATGCTGGACGACCGTCGCCGTGACCAAATGATGTGCGAGTGTCTCTATCCCTAGAGGGACACAGTTCGGTTACCTCGGCACTAGCTAGGCAATCGGGACTTTTATCTTTCGTGCCCACTCTACTTCTTTCCATTTTCATGCCTTCTCTGATTATTCTTTATTTTATTTCCTCTTCTTTCTTAACTTGCTTTTTCTATGAGCAGGGGAACACACTTTGTACATGGATTCTCCGTTCTCCAAAGTCCACACAAGTGGTCCCTTCTCTTTCGGTGCGAGATAGTCCGAGTTACTGACTCCTTGTGACTACTATGCGAGTATTTTTTACCTGAGCTAATATTTTGGATAAAGTTGGAAAGAACCAGAGGATACAAGTCCATTGAAGTTTTAAAGTACCACAACTCCAATTCAAATTATCGATGTTCAATTCTGTGTAACTTTTTAAGAACTCTTTGTTCTTAGTTCAACTCATTTTTATTTATTTTGTAGCCTATTTTTCAACTGTAATTTTATAGTTGTATGAGGTATGTACAAAACATCACACGATGTCTTCAGTCAACCTTTAGCTTGACGCGCTAATTCCTTTATGGTGAACGATAGGCCACAGAATTAAGAACCGCAACTACAGAAGTCTGAGCGAGACCTCCACACTTATTTCAGCTTAATTGTAGTCCCCTCCATTGACAACCCGACTGGGTCCATGCGTTGCATCTGACAGATTTCAGAATTAACTATTATTTCATATCGAAGTTCAGTAATGGCGGTAATCAGTGAATCAAATATTTGTCGTTAAATAACGGATTTTATTATCTGAACAAAAAAAGATTAACTCACAAAGGTAAGACCACAGGGAATAGAAAAAATTATAGTTTTGAGGTAGACATCTTTTTTCACTTTCCAGTTGGTAACACGTTTCTTCTATCAGAAAACAGCAAAACTGAATCAATTTCAATATTTCTGGTATTTTTTGCGTATGTTAATCTGTTAAAAATTATTTTGTCATAATTATTTTAATTTATATTACGTAAGTGTTTAACACGTTGACTCCGAAGTAAGTCATATATGGTACACGCAATCATCTAACCTAACCTATTGTAACCAAAGCAGTATCCTGTATAAATACAAATTTTCGAGTTTTCTTCAAATTTGTGTTCAATCGAATAAGCTAGTTCTGATTAGAAAGAAAATTAATACAGACACCAAATTTGTGAAACCAAAATCCTTCATTTTTAAATTCACAGTAGTGATATTTGTCGGCATGTAATTTTACCTGTGTGGAGAATCGGAGTCAACGTGTTAAAATATGTGAAGTCTCGTTCTGCCCGGCCATATTTCCATCATTTACAGGCAGAACGCCATGTGTGCGCCTCCAAAGCCTGATTTGAGCGTCTGATCTTGCACTAAAGCACAGCTTAGGTGTGAACTAATTAGCTGCGTGACAAGGCATTTGCTGCCGTGTCGTGTGCAAGCTGGACTGTTCCCTCGTGTGCAAGCTGGACTGTTCTCTCGTGTGGAGGCAGGACTGTTCTCTCGTTGGCGGGACTGTTCTCTCGTGTGGAGGCAGGACTGTTCTCTCAGTCACAAGAAGTGTCAGACTGAGGAGTGATAGCATCAACAAAGAAGGAAAGAAAAATCCTACCATACTTGACAGCTACAAATTCAGCAGCAAATAGCGATGCAATTAACGCCTCAAGCAAAAGGGCGAACAGCTGCGCGTCGCGAACGAGTTTATGCGTTAAATGAGATACAAAACTTATTTCGTAAAGTTCCATTAAATAAGTGATAATATAAGAGATATTCAGTGTAAATAATACAATAGCAAGGCTGGCGCTTGAAGCCTTAGAAAAAATTAAAAAATAATTGTGCTGTTGAAGCTATTTTGTTTTAAATTTAACAATGATGTACCAATACGCGTAATTTTCTAAATCTAAACGTGAAGCTGATATGTTGGGAAAAACTTCATGCCATAGCGTTATTTGACAATATCAAGCAAAGAAAAATGAATGAAAATTTTTTTATTTCGAAATCAATCGCATACACAGCATAGTACATCGGGTTTTCAATCAGTAACTACAACCTTAAAATTACTGATGGAAGTCGCGTTGAAACTTCAAATTGTGATTCTTAATTCTATGTTAAGCACGAAAAGGTAAATATTTACCTAGAACAATACAGTGATATTTGTGCCTACATCTTGAAATAAAAATAACTGCAAAAACGGCCTATTGCAACCTAGATTTTCTCATGCGCAAGATAGACCGCAAAATGAGAACGAAAAAAGTCGTGGTTCATACGAAATATTTTGAGCACAAGAAATTAGTTTATAGCAACTATTATTTGGTTAATCAGTGCGTCTCAATGAACGACTACGAATAAATTGAGTTTGTGTCTTTCTCGCTGTCCAATTTCATTCATATGACAGCTACCAAACAAAAGTTGTAAGGCCTAAGTGTGATGGCCTCGTAACCGAGAGGACGCGGGTTCGAACCTCAGCTCAGGAAGGCATTTTCACGTTACCAGGGAGTACTTCATTTCTAAAACGAAGTTTAAACCACACATCCCTCACCACACCAGTAGTTGTAAGGTATTGAAAACCCAGACGTGTTGGAATTAATATAGATTTTTAAAGATTCTAATGTGATTATCAAACCTCTGGTCTATGAACAGCTTATCGAACTTTTAAGCAGAATTAATGAGCGACGAATCTTCTTCATGCCTTCGTTTACGAATTTCTAGCCATAGTTGTGTAAAAAATCTATTTTATTTGTTAAATTAAAAAAAAAGCAATGCGTCCTTAGTCCGACGCTGGCGGATGCACGAGCAGGTCGAGCTCTGCTTGATCGCGGCTGCTCTTTCCCTCAGTCTGCCCTCTACCGCTCATCTTCAATGACAGTCAGTTGCTGTTGTGACGCCCCTTGTGATGGAGGGCGTCGAGTGCTTCCTGCTCATAAAGCCAGATTTATCGGGCAGTCGACGTCTCAATTGAAGTTAAAGGCTCTTGTGACAGTGCAGATCTCCACAGTTGGCGTTTGGTTGCGATTTTTGTAATCGAATTCGTGGAAATTCAAACGAAAAACTAGTGCAGTTCCATACTTCTACGTAATTGCTCATGATGTGTAAATTTCGTGAAGGAATTTGAAGAATGAATAATAAGAGAAATGTGCTGTAAATAGCTGTGAGATTCTGAGTTCCAGATTTTGGAACCGAGAGGAACAGGTGTCATGTGGCAGTTATCGATCGACGTGACTTGTGCCCGCCAGCAGTTACAGCTCCTCAACTTACAGAGTCTGCATCTTTCTAAATTGCCATTTGTAACAGACACTAAAGAGCAGCCAAAAAGGTCCTTTGTAATCTTGAGTTTTTCTTTTGTAAAGGTAGAAATTAATTTCCCACGAGTGGTTCCTGAATGCGATGTGTTCATGCATGTTAATTTTGCAATAGTTTTCTGGGAGCCTGCCTGTGCTTGAGCGCGTACTGTGATCACGCAAGTGCTGCACATGTGTGCAGACTTTGTGTTCTCGCACAAGTGCTGCACATGTGTGCAGACTTGATGTTCTCGCACAAGTGCTGCACATGTGTGCAGACTTGATGTTCTCGCACAAGTGCTGCACATGTGTGCAGACTTGATGTTCTCGCACAAGAGCTGCACATGTGTGCAGACTTGATGTTCTCGTACAAGTGCTGCACATGTGTGCAGACTTCACGCCAGCACAAAAATGTGTTGTGGTCCGTGTGGCGGCTCGACGTTTTGTTGTTCGAATAAAATTGTCCGGCAAGTTAACCTCGATCTATTTTTATTTTTTATCGAAGTAGAATTACCAACTCAGTCCGCATTCTCAAGCCTGCCTGTACTGCGTCGGAGTGACCTGAAGTGAGGCAGGCTTGTTTGTGCCAATATTTTCCACACAAACGCTGTTTTGTGTTTGTGCACCGCTTCCAAGCACAGATGGCAACATGGCACCACACAACACGCCGCCCTCCACCAGGCTCACAGCCTCGCAGGCTGCTACTGTACCTCATAAAGTGAACCATGTTCTCCCATTGAGCGACATAGTCTCATCGGTCCACTTGAAAACTGCGTCATCGCGTTATCCTTTTGGCTGGCGTAGGGACGGCGTCTTGCCGAGGAGGAACGAGATATTCCCATCATATACATATGAGGGACGAGTTAAGACTGCTCACAGTAAACCCATTCGTATCCAAGAAACGCCATTTGTATTTCTCGAGTTTGAATTCCTGCACATACCTCAGTCGTGATACATTTGTTGGTGCCAGTTTTTCATGTTTGACGTTCTGAAGTTTTGATTTTCTTACATTCGTCAATTTCTGAGTAAACTTGTGCGTATAAAGCCACGCTCAGTTTTGAAATTTTTCTTAAAATTTTGATTTTGGTAGGTTCCATGGTGTCGTGGTTAGCGTGATGGCCTCACAGCCGACTAGGGTTCGAGCCCCGGCTCAGGCGAGGCTTTTCACGTGACCACGGAGTACTTCCCTTGGACAAGGAAGTTTAAATCACACAACCCTCACCACACCGGTAGTTGTAAGGCATTGAAAACCCAACCGTAAAACGTGTTGGAATTAATGAATTTTCTTGATGCGCGTCAATTCTAGGTAGAATTGGTTAAGAGTGAAAAAAATAATTCTTTCAACTCTGTTTACTTTAATACGTCTAACTTCTATATTTGGTTACATCCCTTGCTATTATTACGAGAGTAAGCCTATTCCCTTAATTAACTCGAGTGAACCTTAACAGTTTCCTTCCTCCATTGTGTTGAAGCAGCCTCGACTGAGCTGGTGCCGCCCTGAGGCCTCCCAATGTTGACAGCAAGTTCCAAAACATTTGATGCAATTGGATGTCAATCGCTGAGCCCCATCGGCTGCTCGTAGTCTGGGAGGCCAAGTTATGTGGCTGGGGCCGGCCGGTGCACTGCCCTAGCTCAGTCGTGTGGGTCGTAGAGCAGCCAAAAACATAGGCAACAGCGTGCGGTGCTGCTGCTGCTGCCGCCCCTGTGCAGCAACTGCAGCTGATGCAGACACCAGCAGCCTCTCCGACGGGGGGTTCGAGGTGGCCATGGGCACCTCCTCCTCCAAGGGGTCCCAAGAGTCCCGTATTCTCGGCCCGGAATCTCAAAGGACTTTGTAAGTTATTGTTGTAATTGCGTTTACGTAAGCAGGGCCGCATCTTTTAATAGGGCGCCACTTGAGGAAGGAGAGTTTGGTAAAAGAGGTGGACCATGACTATCTCAAGGACTTCAAGTTCGACCTTAATATCATTACGCCCACGAGCTTAGAAGCGTTATTTATTGTCAATATAAGTCACATAATTACTGACCTTAGGTGTGGCTTTGAAATAGCTACATTGAAATAATAATAATTTTTTATTTAATCAATCTTAGCTATTGTTGTTTCTACTCAACGAGCAGTAATCTAACTGAGCTCGACTGTTTATTGGATAAATCTCGACCCGATTCCCTTTGAGCATGTATGGGTAAAATGTATTTCATTTATAATGGGTTGAGTGCGGCTCCTCATATTCCCTTTCATCAAGACCTTGAAGATCAGCGCACTGAACTTTAATGCTCACTTTTTAAGGCCGCCTCAGTCAACTTACAGGAGTACATTCGCTCATGTCAAGTTACGTAGATCTCTCGTTTTGAATTTATTTCTTGTTCTGAAAACGAGCGAAGAAAACTTATCTGAGCCGTAGATAACATATCGAAGTAGCACGAAGATGATTGCTTACGATCTCAGATAATCTCAGTCTGAGCCTTAATATTTCTTTTTAGGATACAATTAATCATTTTCCAAAGAGTGCACCTTCTTAGTGTTGTCGACCACTTATTGTTTGCGTGCAGCAACACTTCGCCTCAGTGTCATGTGTGGGGTCCGGCTCGTGTTGACTGGTCAGTCATTTATTTATGGACTACAATGTGTGTTGCTATGTTTGTCTTGCCATCAAAGTGCTGATCATGAAGAGCCAACCTGCAGCTCCTGCAGTCATGAAAATGTATTTTTGAGCACTCAAGTGCCCGACATGGTGCGCTGTTGTGCACTCCATTGCCCGACATGGTGCGCTGTTGTGCACTCCATTGCCCGACATGGTGCGCTGGTGCTCCCTGATCCAACAGAAGAAGGTGTTGGTGAAGCATTGCTGTGTTCGTTCCGTAATGGAAAATAGTTGAACTTTCTTCCCAATTTGGGAATGCAGTAATGACTTTTTAAAAGTTATCACTTCGTCATAGGTGAATACAATGTATGAATGGATTGTAAAAATATCTAGATCAGACCTGCATCATGCCTTCTTACAGTTTGTGTACGTGTACTGCTGTGTGACTGTGGGTATGCCGGAGAGCGCAATGCGCCTCTGAACCACATAGCGTGGTTCTTGAGCTCTACCGAGCATTGAGTGAAGTCTTCCTGTGCCCAGCAACTCGGAGGCTGGAGGTGAGGTCGGGGGCGGCCACCCGGCTGAAGAAGGCAAGAGCGTCGGGGCGTCCGGTGAGGGCAAGTTGTCCCAGGGGCGCAGCGCCGGCAGCAGCAGCGGCAGCGGCGGCATTTTGGAAGTGCTGAGTCGTACGCAAGGATCCCTCCACATCGTCATGGTCGGCTTGGACTCGTCGGGCAAATCAACTGCCCTGTATCGCCTCAAGTTTGACCAATACCTCAACACCGTGCCCACAATTGGCTTCAATTGCGAGAGAATCCGACCAGTTGCTGGCAGGGCAAAGGTGGGCACCCACCGCAGCACGCGAGTCTGCTTGCCTGCTTTCTGCAGGCAGCATTTTGAGGCTGTGCCATGGCTGTGTCTTGCTTCTTAAGTATTGTCTCAAACATTTACATGTCACAAGTAGCGTTTTAAAAGAGGTTCATTAGCATTGATCCCCTCAGGGGGCATAGGATAGGCCATAGGCAATAGAGGTAGGTTAGTTATTTTTGTCTATCCTATGCTATGGGGACTAGCTCCCCCAGGGGAGCACCGCTAGGCTACCTCAGCTTTAGATAGGCCTTCGGGACTTCTATCTTTCGTGCCCACTTTGCTTCTTTCCGTTTTCATTCCTTCTTCGCTATTTCTTATTTGTCTTTTCTTCCTCTTCCTTCCTAACTTGCTGTTTCTATGCGCAGGGGATCTTGTGTGGGAACACACCCTGTGCATAGATTCCCCGTTCTCCTAAGTCCATACTAAATGGTCCCTACTCTTTCGGTGCGACATAGTCTTGAGTTGCTGAAGCGCTGCTTTCACTACTACTACTCATACTCATTAGCATTGAAAGTATCTGCCGTTCCTGCAGAGTGAACGATTCACCTATGTTGATATTCCTTACCTTTAGTGGACTAAGCTTAGGCTTTTGAAATACGATAACGACTGCTCGAACAGGCCCTCGTAACACCGTGATGGCTGCGAGGTAAGTAGCCTAACTAGGCGGTCCATTGCTCAGATGAATGCCATTGTGAAGGTAGAAATTCCTGTCCAGAATAATTACGCAGTAATCGATAAAAATCAGCGTTAATATTGGGTTTGAACTTAAACAAGCGTGTGCTTACTGAAGAAGTGGATTTATTTTATTGATGCTTCCTTGCTCGAACAAAAATAAATTTATAACGAAAGGCTGTGAGACTTTAGTGCGAGAGGTTCGCGTTTACCTTGTTAACTCTCAGCAGAGAAATGTCTGCGTCCCAAGGGCGTTTACGGGCGGTGAAGGTGCGATCGTACACAACTGCTGCGTAACTGCGTACGCTTCTTCTGGCCTTGTAATTTAACTTCAGAACTTTATTGAGTATTGAGTAGCAGTTACAAAATATGATACTCTAAGGGGTACACTGAAGAAGATTCACTTCCAGTGCAGCTTTAAACTGAATTTTACTCTGTTTTTTTTTCGTATAATTCCTGAATAGGAACAGCAAAGTACTCTCTGTGGTGGCCAGTGCGCTTCAGACATGTGGCCCTGCACGAAAGTATTGCAGTCATTCCCAGTGGGATGAGGGCGCTTTATAGAGAAGTGGTCTGTGAGTTAGTCCCTTTTCCTTCATTCTCCCTCATTGGCAGACCTGCGCCCCACGTAATCGAGTTCTGGTGGGAGTGTCTGTTGCAGTTTTCTGCTCACTGCATTCCTCTCTCTTTTTCGCCTCCTGGAGAAGTTCCCCTGCCTCATGTATGGCTGTAGCAGGCTGTCTTTAATGAGAAGTTCCCCTGCCTCATGTATGGCTGTAGCAGGCTGTCTTCAATGAGATACTAAAATTTTGCACCGTGCGATGCGACTTCAGTTATACTTTACCCGAGTGTCATTAAGATGGGTGTCTTAAATGGGCAAAAACTGCCTTTAAACAAAGAGTAAATAAATGAAGAAGTATTGCAACAATCTATTGATCATTGTTTTTACCTTCTGTGGATGTATGAGTCCGAAACACTCCACTCGCTCTGTCATCCACAACAGAATGAAACGTTAAATCAGGTTATTTCTATGATTAAGAATTGATCATTTATGCCACAACACGATTTTGACGATGACTGTGGCCCAGTTTGGTGCGCCCGCACCACAGCGTCTGAGTGCAGCACCCGTGACGTGCCCTGCAGGGGGCGTGGCGGCCTCTCGTGCAGCGGGGCACTGATGCTGGGGGGCACGTCGCAGGGTTGTGTCTCCTCCTCTTCATGGGGCAGAATGAAGAGGAAGAAAATACAAAGAAGAGATAACGAAGAAATTAGGAAAATTGAATAAAGAAAAGTGGATACTAAAGACAAAGGACCAATTAGTGACACATGTCAGAGTCTTGTGCTGCAGGGCACCAACATGTGGCTTATTTGTGTTGTGCTGCAGGGCACCAACTTGTGGCTTATTTGTGTTGTGCTGCAGGGCACCAACTTCATGATCTGGGACGTGGGGGGCCAGGACAAGATCAGGCCGCTGTGGCGGTCGTACACGCGCTGCACAGACGGCATCGTGTTCGTGGTGGACAGCGTGGACGCCGACCGTCTGGACGAGGCCAAGTGCGAGCTCTACAAGATGGCCAAGCAGCCGGAGAATGCGCAGGTCTGGGGCTCTATAACGCGCAGGTCTGGGGCTCTATAACGCGCAACTCTGGGGCTCTATAACGCGCAGCTCTGGGGCTCTATAACGCGCAGGTCTGGGGCTCTATAACGCGCAGGTCTGGGGCTCTATAACGCGCAGGTCTGGGGCTCTATGAGGGGGCGGCCGCAACAAATCCGTACTCGAATTTCTTTGACGTGAAGTTTCCAAAAATTGCCAACACCTACGAGAATGAGGATGTCAAAATTTAAGTGCGATTGAATGATGTTGAATCCTTCCTCATGAACCCTAAAGTCATGATTTTATGTATCATATAAAATTGCTATTTTTAGAATCTAAGGCTAAGAGGCTATTCTTAATGTTATCAAATATACCTCAAGCTTCGGAAATCGCATTTTTATACAATTGGCAACCTTTAAGGGGTATCCGTCATAGAAATTCGAACATCGATTTCTGCCAGTTGCCGAACTCTGCACCCAAGGGGACGACAGGGCTGTGTTCCCTGCAGGAACAGCCTCGATGGAACAACGTTTCCGGTTTGCAGACCCTTTGGGTGCCGTCATTTTGTGAATTATTGATCCGTTTCCTCGCTGGATGTATGTACTTCTGTTAATTGTTTAATTGATTGCCCTCAGTTATCTGTTGTCAATTCAGTAGAGTGAGAAAAAACTGGTTTATTGCTACAGTATTTAACTCTCAAAACCTAGTGAGCGTTGTAGAGGAATCAACTTCGTGAATGCTGTGGTGGTCCAGGCTTTGTTGTGGTGGTCCAGGCTTTGCTGTGGTGGTCCAGGCTTTGTTGTGGTGGTCCAGGCTTTGCTGTGGTGGTCTAGGTTTTCCCCCACCCATGCACAGATGGTAACTTTTCGAGGAGAATTGTATAGCTGGTGTCCCATGGATTTGAAGGTTATTGTGAGATGCTGTTATTCAAAGTATTCTTAGCCTGTCAAAAATTGGAAACTTGATAAAAGGGAATTCATTCAATCGTGGGAAAGGTTTCCCCAGCTTGCCTACAATCCCACAATTCCCCCAATAGTCCGTGGGAAGACAACGCATAACCGGATTTATGAGAGAAAATTTTTGTGATGCCTTCGAGCAATAATGGCGTGTGTGTTGCAGGTGCCTATTCTGGTGCAATAGAGGCGTGTGTGTTGCAGGTGCCTATTCTGGTGCTGGCCAATAAACAAGACCTGCCAGGTGCGAGGGACCCTCCTCAGGTGGCTCGGCTGCTGGGCATCTCTGAGCTGGACAGCAGCAGACTCTGGCACGTCCAGGTGAGTGTGCCCAGCTCCATCTGAGTGTGCCCAGCTCCAGGTGAGGGTGCCCAGCTCCAGGTGAGTGTGCCCAGCTCCAGGTGAGTGTGCCCAGCTCCAGGTGAGTGTGCCCAGCTCCAGCTGAGTGTGCCCAGCTCCAGGTGAGTGTGCCCAGCTCCAGGTGAGTGTGCCCAGCTCCAGGTGAGGGTGCCCAGCTCCAGGTGAGGGTGCCCAGCACTCTATCTAAACTAAGCACTAATGGACGACATTAGTTGTCTCTTGTACCAGTAATGATGGCATCTTTTAGCGGTTCTATCATCATTACTAATATACTACATAAACGACCATTTAAGTCCATTACGTACACAGCCTCCGCTGACGGCCGACAGCCGCGACTGGCTGACTACTCTAGTGCTCATACGAGAAAAAGCGAGATTACATAACAAATTTCTCTTGCATTGTACGTGTTTCTTACTCATCTGCCACGCTAATACAGTGTACTCCAATATGAGAATGTAAGGTCTCATGCTCATCATGTGCGTAATGCACACATTTTTCCGTTAAGACGCGTCACCAAAACGCTACAGGTAACCGTTTTAGCCTCAGCGAACAGGGAGCAGGGCGTCTCGTGTGGCCGTCAGTAGGTTGTCCGCATTCTGATTGTGTTCGAGTAATAGGACTTGTAAATGGACTAATTTGCTGATTGTTTCGTCTGCCCAGCCGGCATGTGCAGTGACGGGGGAGGGGCTGGACAGCGCCCTGGAGACACTCTACGACATGATCCACAAGCAGCGCCGCATCTCCAAGACCGGCCGCAGGAAGCCCAGATGATCCGCCAGCGCCCTCTCCATCCTGTAGTGGGGAAAATTTCTTCCTCTCTCCTGAATCACGTACAACTGTGAGGCGTTCTCTTCATTTGCAAATGTTCTAATCGCATCTAGAAACGGGTTCCTTTCCATGAACTGCGAGGAAAGTTCTTAACGTTATTGCTTTGTTATTAAGTGCGAGCTCTCCTGCATTGGGTAAAGTGGGATTTATTTTTATAGCCATCAAATTTATCATGTGTTGCACTTCATTTGTTTACATCTTTAGCTGCGAGCCTAATTCATCAGTTGCGTGTTCTCTTGTTCTTCATTCCTCAACTCCCATCTCTGCAATCACGGCAGACGAAGGGCATCATCCTGTATAGCACTTACTTAAGAAAAACCCTCATCAATGTACGCTTTATGTGGCTAACTTTTATCATTGACATTCTTTTATTGTACTTCGTACCTCATGTATATCCAAGTTTTAGATGTTTTCCCTCCCACTCACAGTCGTAAAATGTCCGTCTCGTAGGACTGGTGTGGCCGCAACGCGATGGCCACATTCCGTGTCAGAAGTTGATGGCCAATGTTGTGGGCCGCCTGTGTGGCGGCCGCCATCTCTTTAGAACACTAACGGAGCTCTGCACCACCGGGCTGGGCAGCCGTGTTTTGGGGGAGGACGCAGGACACCGTTGTCCTTAGGTCCTCTCGATAAGAACAGAGGGCCCCAAAAAAGTACTAACTGTTCCTAATTTAATCATTTCGAAACAAAAGACTTTGCATGAGCGACAGTTGCCAAAGTCAGGGCTAATTTAATAGCTACGCTGCATATCAGTACGTGAAAGTCTTTTTGTGTCGAAAATACTGAATTACCAAATAGTGAGTACGTTGTTTTGAACCTCTCTGTAATCGTATACTTACAGTATATTGTCGGCGACCTAGACAGTCAGTTGACGATCCATTTAGGCAGCACAAATCCATCGCCGCACTGAGGGCGTCGTCTCATCGCGTCGCTTCAGCATTCTCCGAAATGAGTGGCGCAGAATGAGTACACTTTTAATTCGTGGAAAAATACCTTGTAAAGTAACGTTTGATGAGACGTTCCTTCCCAGTTAATGAACGCATGTGAAAGCCTCTGAAGGCGTGCACAACAATGACGAAGACAATGCGTGCTCTCGATATACTCTCGCCAAGCTTCGCGCTCGCACTCTTCGCCAGATTTTTGGAGTCGAGCTTGCCTGCGTTTTATTTAGAATTCGCGTGTAATGGAGTTTATTTTGTATTTCCATGCATTTATTTGTTACGTATCTTATTTCTTTCTCTTCAAATGGTCTTCTTTCAACATTAAATTGTTGTATTATTTTTTCTCTTAGCGTTACGCGGCACCTACACTCGTGCGTGAGTCGTAGACTGCCGTGCAGAGTGTAGACATACAAAGGGCTACAAAATTTCCAGAATTGTACAGGTGCGCTGGGGCCTGCAAGGGGCGGTGTAAGCGGGCAGAGTGCGCACAACCTCAGCGGGGCAGCGCGTGGGGACCAGGCGCTCAACGGGGCCTCAGTGTGACGTCATCACCTGGTCTTCATTTTATTCTTCGTGAACCTGGGATATTTGAGGCTGCAGTCGAGCAGTGATAAGTTATTATGTGTCTGGAGTTGACGGCTGAGCCATTCCGTGTCCGGAGTTGACGGCTGAGCCATTCCGTGTCCGGAGTCGAGTATTGACTTGTGTTCGTCAGTAATTTATCCCTCGAAACTGATGGCAATGTCGAGTCACCCTGGACATGAGATGGCCTAATACAAAGTGAATTAATGTACACAGAAACGCTAAGTTGATCAAGGGAAATCAACTGTCAATATTGACGTATGTGTCAGACAAATAATTTTCAGCTGTGAGAAACTCTCATCATTATTGATCTACAAAAAGGAATAATACCGACCGACACGGTATGAATATTTAATTAATTAATTTCCGGGAAAGTAGAGACTATTAGTAGTAGTGAAAGAAGTAGTGGTAGTAGTAGTAGTGGAAGTAGTGGTATAGATGACAGGGCTTCAGTGACGCAGACTGTGTCCCACCGAAAGAGGAGGGACTATTTAATATGGAGTGTAGAAAACTGGGATTTTATGCATAGGGTGTGTTCCTCACTGGATCCCCTGTGGATAGAAACGGCAGGGTAAAAATGAAGTGGAAGAAAAATCAAGGGAGCGATAGCGGTGAAGGTGTGAAAATTGAGTAAAGTAGTCACGGAAGGAAACCCTCAAGGTCTGTCTAGAGCTTAAGTAACCTAACACTGCCCCCCCCCCNCGCCAGTCCTCGTAGCATACGATAGCAACTTGGCGCTATGGCCTATGGTGTGCCCCTGAATAGTAGAGACTATTACTGATATTTATTGACACTCAACTGCTAATAATATTTAACAATGCAATGCAGCTAAGAATGTTCATTGAATAAATTAACAAGTCATAGAGCTCATAAGATAATTTAGTATTTTACTTATTTACGAAACATCTGTGGCAAAAAAACAAGAAATTTTCAAATATTTTCGACCTGGTGTGCTTTGCCTCGGTTGATTTTTGCCTCACACTTCTGTGTCTTCACAGTGACGATGTTTACTAAGCACAGGGAAAATGATCCGTTTGTAAAAAATTGATGCATGTTAAAATTCATGAGCAAACTATGTGGAAACTCAAACTTCCAATTTAAAAATAATTCAGCTTTGTAGGTGTTTTTTCCGTTGATTTTAAACTTTTCGGATCATTCATTATTGATGCTCCCCCTGCACCGCGGTGGTGTTGCCCACTTCACCAGCCCATTGACGCGACTGACGCTGCCCCGCTGGGCAGTGATCGGCCTCCCGAGCTTTATGGTCTGAACTTGTGCGTTGAAAACGAATGACTCATCGAAATTCGAAGCATGAAACTATGTATAACAATTTCTCATCAAAAGAGCATCGGCATATCTGCTCTTTGTAGAAAATTGGCAAGTGAATGTGCAATATTGTGTGCGTGCGTACAGTCATTGTCAGTTGCCACTTGTCTGTATTGTGTACGTGTGGGGTCGTCCCAGAGTTGATGTTCTCTCTCATAAATTGGGACGAGCTCGAGTGACATGCACAGAGTTGCAGTAATCGTGTGCACAAGACTTAAAAGATGCTGCGAAAAATGATAAGAATACAGCTCCGTGTAACTAAATTCATGAACCGCACGTGGAGGCTAAGAAGGAAACTTGATGAAGTTTAAAATAATAATTTTCGGTTAATGTGACCCTAATTATAGACAAACACCACCCACCTCGGTCGTGTTAAAAAAGTTTGTTGTGTCTTTTACCCAAAAGTGACGCCTAAAGATAACGCGTATGGTGCGGTGAGCTCAGTACAGTGGGATGTGTATTCAAAATTGCCGTTCATCCCTTTAGCGACCAAACATTTGAGATGCTGACCACAATTTGCTGGTCATAGCAGAGTTTCGTGACCGTAATGCTCGCTGAATTCAAGAGCGTGTGAAAATACATCGACGGACTAAATGTGCTTGTGTTTCTTATTGTTGTTGCTCCCAAGCGTACATTTGTTTTTCATCTCTGCTCATTGGTCTCCTTCAGCCTTTTCTCAGACAAAAGAAATTCGCCCCTAGTGTGGCTCTTGAGCGCGCAATTGTGCTTTGATATCATGCGTTACTCTAATTTTGATGCATGGTTTTGGAAATTATGAAGGGCGGCGAGAAGTTCAATATTTCACTAAATGTTACTGAATTGAGAAAAAAAGTTTTCAATTTTTGGAATGTCTGCGTATTTTCATTCCGTAAGTTAAGAATGTGAATCGAAGACGTTTCGTTGCAGCGGAACTGCGTAGGTGTTGACGCTGTGTGCAATAGAATAGCTGCGACGGACGATGACTATGGAAAAGGCACAGGTTTGAAAGACTTCGTGTCGCCCTTCAAAAACTAGTCATTGTTTGTATGAGCTCGTGGGAGAATGGACTCGTGCGCTCAGGAGTCCTGGAGTGAAATGTACACTTCGCGCTTTATTAAAGGAGCCGCTTACTGGGCAGGGCAGGTACCGGGTGGAGGTTTTTGCCTCTCCAGAGTAAGTCGAAAATAATTCAAGGCTGGAACTCCCAAATTTCCTAGGTATTGCGAGCGTTCATCATGCGTCTACAATAAGCCTAATGACGGCCTCGCACCCGCCACTCAACTCACTGCCAGGGCAACAGGAGGTGTAGTTTCTGGTCTCATTTCAGTGGGGGCTGTGGGGGCACACACCCCCCCCCCTCGCACAGCGGCTGGAGTGAGGGCAACACGCAGCGATGTGTGCGGCTTGGCAAGCGCTGTTGCTGCTCTCTGAACGAACGTTTAGGCACTCTGTTGACCCAATATTCGCCGTAGCTAATTCGATACTTTCTTTCATTTCCACTAACTTTCTTTTTTCTAAATTATGCTCTCGAAAGGTAATATCTTCGAATGAATGTCATGCAAAATATAACCTTTGTGTTTTTAAAAGTTAGTGTATAGGTTACTTTGTTTGATGCAGGATTGATAACGGTAAGATTTTAACAAATAAGGTTCTTCCCCATAGTTAATATTTCCTGTGCGATATGTACATTGATTGTTATTGATGCATGAAATTGTTTAAATATTAAATGCACGAGTTTCTCATCGACACATCTCGACCCAATCGAGGACCGTATACTGTTCGCGGTCACCCAAACCTAGCCTAGATCTGACGTACCTAGTCACGGACCTAGTATTCTACGTCTAGTCTCGTTCTTAGTACTTTGCTATGGAGTAATACGGAGTTTATACGATTTTCTTTATTGAAGAACTTGTAAATAGGAATGTCCGTTTGTTAGTGACAGAGCTAGTGAGGTATTGCTAATTACGGTCTAGGGAAGTCCGGTCTTCACTCCATTATCTGATACGTGAATTTGACATTCCTTCTATGATTTACGTGATAAAAACATTTAGTGAAATAAAGTTGGAATGCCTTTTGTAAATCCTTCACACCTTTCGTGAGAGAGCTAAGAATATTTTTGTTCATGATTTAACTTGAGTTTATTGATAAATTTTACGTGATGAATGTAGCCACCCTTTTGTCTGGTGCAACTCTAACTTCACCGCCCTGAGTGCCGACCTAGCGACCAGCCTGTTTTAGGTCACGGTTCCAACCCAAGTGCCAGCTGGATGATTTATTCATTAGAACCAGCCTGTAGAAGTCAGAAGACTATTTCGTTTTGCTAAATTACAACCCAACTTTGAAGCCTTTAAGCTGTGAAGTTACGCCTTTTTTCTAGACATTATAAAAACAGACAATAAAAAGCAATAGACCATAAAAAAGCCTTTGATACCGTTCGCCACGTGAGGCTTATGGCTAGGGTTGAAGCTTTGATATGCTAGAGGGCTATTCTCAATGGATGCAGGACTGGCTCATCGGTTGCCATATGGCAATGATTCACGAGCACCACAGCGACTGGACAGAAGTGACGTCAGGAGTCCCTCTACGAAGTGTAATATATGCACTCCTGCTCATCGTCTACATCTCTGATCTTGACGTCTGAATCATGTGTGAAATCCACAAGTTCGCAGATGACATAAAAATTTGCAGGGCATTCACTGAATGGGACGGAATAACCATCCAAACAGACCTCAATCGAAACCTGAGCTTTATTCGCAGATGAGCTTCAACATTAACGAATATTCAGTAACGAATAACGAACTAATAACCGAAATTTCCTATACCCAATGAGCGACAGACCTATGGAAAAAGTAGACCGACAAAGAGATCATTGCATTATTATCAGTAAAACCCTCAAGCCGTAAAAAAGTACCTTTATTAATTCTAACCCGTTTTACCAATGGGTTTTCAATACCTTACAACTACTGACGTGTGAGGGGTGTGAGGAATGTGTGGTTTTAGTTTCATTTTTCAAGGGAAGTACTCCGTGGTTACGTGAAAATCAGTGCCCGAGCCGGGGGTCGAACCCTAACTTCTCAGCTGTGAGACTATCATGCTAACCAGAGCGCCATGGAGCTCACTAGTAGTAGAGGTAAGGAAAGCAGTGTTTTATTGGTTCAGACTATCTCGCACCCAAAGAGAAGGGACCATTAAGTTAGACTTAGGAGATCCGATAATATATGCATAAGGTGTGTTCTCACACAAGATTCCCTGCGCCTGGAAACAAGTTAAGAAGGAATAGGATGAAAAAATAATGAATCGTTGGTAAAAAAGGCATAAAAATATAATAAGTAAAATGGGCTAAAGATAGAAATCCCGAAAGCCCAGCTAAAGCTGAGGTAACCTATGAAAAACCTCAAGCATGACAAGTGGAGAGAAGTGTCAAGAATGCAAGCAAAATCCTCAGTTTCATAGCATGAAACTTTGATTTTAGTTAAAGGACATAATACTAACTCTCTATTAAGCTCTGATCCGACCACTTCTTGAATGTGCAGTACAACTCGGGCCTCCTATTCTACAACGGGACAATAACAATTCCTTCTTTCTTTCTTAATAAAACGTATCGAATTCCACGCAAAGCAACAATCCCCTAATCTCTGGAGCCTCAGCTTCCAACAGCGTCTTCAATGGCTGGAACTCGTCAAGCTTAAACAAAGAAGACTGAGAGGTTAACTAGACAAAATCTACAAATATTTTAATAGCTCCAAAAACATTAACCCAGAAAGGCTCTTCAAAAAGGACAGTAGCATTTGCACCAAAAAATAATTGCTATCAACTTATAACAAAATCTTTCATATGATCCTGGGCTCTGAATTTAATTCCAGTTAAAATTGTTAGAATCTCAAACCAACTACCGGAAAAGAGCCTTTGCTAGTACCGTGAACACATTCTATAATCATCTCGACAACTACTGGTTAGGAAATCTCCAGCATTTGAACTACTGATTTGAGATCCCTACCTGAAAGTTACTGAGGATGCTACGTAGAAAAGGCTTACTAAACGATACGATCCCAGTATTTTCAAACGTATGTTTCCTTATGTTAAAACAAACGTTCTGATGCCTGTGCGTAAAATTGATAGCTATGAGTATGACTGTCTTATTTCTGAATGCCTTCTTTTCCCTCCTCTGAGGTCACAGAACACGGGGGGTAGTCATACTACCTGCGACCTTTGATCTGTCCTGCCCTCGTTTTTAATTGCTTGACTGTGCGTCATTAATGTTTAACACAGCTAAAATTAAGCCATGCGTAATCTCATTAATGTTTTATAGGGAGTGAAATTACCTTAGATGGAAGTTCTTGAATAAATATGGGAAAAATCCACGTTTAAATATAGAATGGATAATTTTTTTTATTAGTATACAATGATAAAAGTTTGAATTTAATGTTACATATCAGAATTATCAATCATAGCAATTAGTGAGGGCAAATATTTCAACAAGAGGGCAACTATTCATCATAGTTTATTCATTAACAGGAAAAAGAATAATATTCCATTTACAAAGAAATGAATACGTATCATTTTACACTCTTATTAATAAATAGGAACAAGTCATGTCTAAATTTCCCTAAGCAGTCGCTTTTTTAGTCGTTTTCGTGAGTATAAAACTCATTTTTCATATTGGTCTAATTATCAGGTCCAGTTATCTCGTTTTTTTTACTGAGTGAATCAATTTACTGCTTCATAAAAGAATAATAGAGTTTAATTTACACTTATATTTGCAGTGGCATTATGTTATCAGGTCATGTAAATTATGACTTTCTTCATAGGTTTTGTGAACACTGACTAAACTTGAGATCATCACCATAGAGGGCGCTACTAAAATGGAAAACTTTCCGACTAAACAAGGTACTGAGCATTTCTTGCAAGCGTCACTTCAACTCACTCGGTCACAGATTCTCCCAGCTTAGCATTCCGTAGTCTAGACCTGGTAGGATAAGTAGTGAGGACGCTAACTTTGGTGGCGTTTGTAAGGATTGTGAAAAAAATAAAATATTGATGAAATTTTCATTTTGAAGGCGCAAATACTGTCATGTCTGACAAAGAGGATAATGATCCTTCTAGTAAGTATTCTATTTAGTTTTTGGAAGCAGTTAATTTTTTTTGAAGTGCGGCAAAAATGGCGCTCTGCATTTGTCTGTTTCGGCCCATAGCGTTGTCCCCTCATTTTGAATGTTGAGTTGTCATTTTAACAGTTTTATTTTCAAAATGTTGCAGACATAGACTTTGAACAGTTGAAAAATAATTTTTTACGTTTTTCATCATGTTGGGATTGAGTATTGCACGCTATAATATTTATGTAACAAAATTTCATTATTGTAATTATACTGTGATAAGAGTAGAATAAGAGGTGAATTGTAGGCTATTGTTTATGTCATAGCCTGACTCGAGTCTTGAACTCGTGTAAGTCAAGTCATTTCCTTGGTTTATAGGTTAACATTCATAATTATGCGTGTAAACCAAACCCATCACATATATTGTGAGACATTAATAATTATATAGCATCTACTATCTATTGCAATTACATTATTATATTTATATTTGAAATAACCTAATCTTATTTAACTAAACCTGACACAACATTATATTACCTGATAAACCTTTGTTAATTTTCTGTTATGGAATATCAAAAAAGCCAAGTGTCGTAACAATTTCTGTATTGCAGGTAGGAATGTAAATGTAAATCAAATTGTTGAATATTTTAATACCTATACACGTTGGATTAGAAGATGTTCTAATTAATTCATTATAAGACTTAAATATTTTAAACGAAAGTATATATATATTTTTTTTAGTTGTCTAAAATTTTTAAAAGAGAAATTGGTTAAATTTGAAATATTTAAAGTCTTACATTGTATTATGTAGTGTCTACTAATCAGATGAACAATTTGACTTACATTTACATTATTGCCTGCAATACAGAAAGTTTGATGACACTTGGCATTTTTGGTATCCCAAAACAGAGAATTAAGAGGTTAATCAAGTGAAATAAGAATATCAGGTTTAGCTCAATAAGGTTGAGTTGTTACACATAGAAATTTAATAATATAATTGCAATAGATAGCAGATGCTTAATAATCATAAATGTATCAAAATATGATAAATTGAAAATAAAAACTGCCATTGCAGAAATGTATTGATATGTGGTCAATTCATGTGGATAATGGGCTTTAAGATAAATAATGATGTAATCTAATATTGTTGTGCATTGATGGCCTGTTGGTGTGCATTGATAGCTTGTTGATGCACATTGATGGCCTGTTGGTGCATGCTGACAGAGTGTTACTAGGCATTGTTGGCATAGAACATGCCAATATTCTTAAATCATCACACAAGTTTAGTTGTTTGTTAATGAAAATGTATGAATTGCAGATCTCCACGCATAAATGGTGCATTAAACTGTATAAATGATATGTTAAAGTGTATCAATAACTTGAAGAAATCAATTAGCTAGTCAATGTTAAGACCAATTTGTATGCTAAAGATAGTCTTGGGGCTTGGAAATATAAAAATTGTTGGGTTTGTGGAGTAATTGTGCCAATGTGTCTGATTTGTGATGAGTAAACCTTCACAAATGTAGACTTCTTTCATTTAATTTGCTAAAATGTGGGCAATTTCTGGGAATATGCCCAAGAATTCAGATTGTACAACAAAACCTAAATTTTGACATGTGACTGAGGCTCAGTCAAAAATGTCTATTTAATTAGGTTAAGATTTCTTTTCTCTGTTATGAGTGTTAAGTTTCATGGTATTTTAAATGTATGCAGTTTGTTTTATCAGGGTTATTTTAACAATACTCATAGATACAAAAATTGCTAAGAATTGGATTTTTAAAAATTCAGATCATTTCTCCTCCATAATGTCCAGAGGTTTGCTGTACATTATCTGAACTTGATCACCAAATTGCTAAATTGGGTCAGTAGTTGCTAAAATAATTGTTAAAATGCTACATAAGTTTTGAAGATAATCACGTTATCCTTTTTAGGTATAGGATTTTTTTTTAATTTAACACTTTTCTCTATGTTTGGAATAATGTTCTGCATTGATTAGATGATGGCTTTTCTTTGCAATGGAGTGAATTATCATTTTTCTGCTTCCATTGTTTGTTAGTCAACACTTTTTCTTAACAATGCCAATCACTACAAGAAAATAAGAATTTGAATGAAATTTGTATTTGATTGTAATAATTTGAATTTTCCAGGAGAGGAGGTAGACGAGGAGGATGACGATGTAGAGGCACAAGGGGACAGTGGAGATGAGGAGCAAGACGAGGACTGGGGAGGTGCTGGGGGAGGAGGTGGAGGAGGCAGCTCCAAACGCAAGAGGAAGAAAAGCAAGAAGCGCAAGTCCTCACGCAGTGACAGAGGGCGCAAGAAGAAGAAGAGGAAGCCTGGTAGTGAGAGTGTAAGTGTTCTGACTCCTGGAAGGCTGTGTATACCTGTATTTTTACTTTGTTTTGAAAATAAGTCCAGGTAGTGCATGTGTTTTTCAGTTGGTAATTTTAAACTGGGGAATTTCCTGCTCTAATGCTCTAAGAGGCTTAAGGTATTGAAAAGAGGTTTTAATCTCAAAATGGTTTGTCATCAGTCTACTCATTTTATGAATAATGATATTTATGTTTAAAATACACATCACTTTTAACTCAGTTGCTGGAAAGCCTATGGTGCAGAGTTATCACGCATTTAGGAGGCCCATTTATCCTAGAATGCAGAGTTATCACGCATTTAAGAGGCCCATTTATCCTACAGTGCATAGTTGTCACGCATTTAGGAGGCCCATTTATCCTAGAATGCAGAGTTATCTCACACATTTAAGAGGCCCATTTATCTTAGAATGCAGAGTTATCGCTCATTTAGGAGGCCCATTTGTCCTAGAATGCAAAGTTATCACGCATTTAGGAGGCCAGTTTGTCTTGGAGTGTTCTGGACTACAAGGTGTAGGGAGACTCTGGACTACAAGGTGTAGGTAGACTCTGGACTACAAGGTGTAGGGAGACTTCAGTGGTGACAGCTGAAGAATCACACAAGGTTTTCTCTCAGGATTATGGGATGCCGAAGTACAGTGATGGTTGTGAAACTAGTGCACTCACACAAGCAGTGGAAGAAGATTAGTTTTATATTATGTGTCTACCTGGCATATATAAATGTGTATTACTAAGTATTATGCATACTTGAATCCTTTCCATGCAGTTGGAATTCAAAATTTAATTTTTATTCTAATTGTGTGTAGTTGAATGTAGTTTTCAAGACATTTTTTGTACAAATTAGCGTTTTCGATTTTAAAGGGGTTTTCCTTTCACATTGCAGCCATCCTGTTGAGGAGACTGCAAGTCCTGTTTTAGAAATTTTTTGGTGCAATATTTCTAGTTTTTTAATTAAATTGTAGAGGCAGCTGTGGCAAATCCTATGTTATATTCAAGCTTGGCTGTCAGAAAAATTAAAGAAACTCAGTAGTTCATTTTACAGGATGTGTTCTAAACTTCTCAAACAAAAGCAATTGTCAAACATTTTCTTAGTAAACTCAAATACAAAAATGCATGACTGGGAACATAATTTTTTACACTTGGAATACAATTTAGCACACTGCAGTGTGGGACATTCTCAGCACTATTAAGATGCACTTGACTTCTTCTGGCTAGGTTTATTCTTTTATTCGCAGTAATTGTTGCAATTGAGAGTTTATTTCAGTGTTGGTGAGTTTGTGTACAGCCTGCTGGCTGCGACTGCTGGTGCGGTAGGTTTACAGTGCTGATGACAAGTTCAAGTCTTTTACCTACAGGCTCAATGTTTTGTAGCACAAAATTTGTCCGTTTGAAATGGAAATGCGTTCATTTAAGATGTATGGTCTTGCATCTCTACATATACATGTATGTATACTCGTTGCATTTTTGGAAAGTTGTGCATGTACGCATTTGGTGGACATCAAGACCAACATGTCAAGTTGACATGTTTGAGTTAGCAGGAAGCCCTGTACAAGAATAAAAATATTGTTGTGCAGCAGGGGTCTTGTTAAGGAGCACAATTTGTAGACGATGTAGAATTGATGAGCTGAACAGAATAGAAGAATCAAATGAATGATTTTAGGATTGGACAAAATCTAACATGTGCAAGAAACAAAAGAATTATTCTAAGATTGACGGACATTAAGAAGGAGCGTAGTACAAAAACCCACATATGCCGGCCTGATCAAAATTTAGAAAGCAAGACATAAAACACTAAGTTGTTAGAGATAACGTCCAAGTTCTCAAAACATGTTGATATTGTGAGCCAAAGTTGAATGGGAATGTGTTATAGAGAGTCACCTCTACCCCAGCTGTGTTGAGCTTCCTGTTTGAAGTAATGACTTTAATTAATTTCTGGACAGGAGAATGAAGGACAGGACGAAGCAGAGCGCGAGTCGGAAGGAGAGGCGAGCAAATCTCGCAGCAGAGCGAAGGCTCGAAGCCGCGCCACAGCCACCGCTGCCACCTCTGCCAGCTCCTCTGCTGCTGCCTCTGCAGTGCAGCCTGAAGGTGGGGCTTGTCAGCTGAGGGTGGGGCTCCTGCAGGTGTTGGTGCTGTCAGCTGAGGGTGGGGCTCTCTGCAGGTGTTGGTGCTGTCAGCTGAGGGTGGGGCTCCTGCTGGTGTTGGTGCTGTCAGCTGAGGGTGGGGC
>VOMN01108267.1:0-12835 GCA_014899125.1 Orchestia grillus | reverse complement strand
CGCCTCAAAACTGCTCAGTCGGTTCTGCCCCACCCTGTACAATTAAGTTGATCAAACTAAGACTTGAAGCTAATGAAAATGTTTGCTCAACATTAGGGCTTAAAGAATTGCTAAACAACGGAGCAGCAAACTAAAATATTTAAGAGGACAGAATTCAGTTTGATGAATATATGATCATCACCCTGTATTACATAATTAAGTGCGTCAAAGACTGGTTAAAGTAAAAAAAAGTATCTCTTTAGCGGGGGAGCATATACATACATTTAGTTCTCAGAATAAGTACTGTACGATTTCATGGGTACTTCACGGTCTGATCAAGATACTCAATTTGAGTCTTTAGGAGTCATTTTTGACGGCACGAGTACACTAGTAGCTACAAAAGCATTGAACACAGTAAAGATGTAGCAATGAAGTTATATATCTAAAAAACAAAATATAAAGAGAGGAAATATGCAAAAGATTTGCTCGATATGACTGTCGTTAGTGTAACAGTCTATTACTGTTGTTTTTCCTGAGATATTTTACGACCCCTAAATTATAAAACAGTTTCGACTGCAAGATACAACGAGAGCAGAGGCAGAAAGATGCCAACATCGCTCATCACTCATGTGGAAATAAACGTGTGTGAAAATAAAACAATAGAATTACCAAGGTGAAGTACAGTAGAAAGCGAGGGCTCGTGAGTCCCTAATTAAAGTAAATAAAATTCACCGTAATTTGACGAGACCCTAAATCGTAATTCACGAATTTGTGCCCCTATCACTAACTTTCGAAAGTCTCTAATAGTGCGACATTTTTGACTGAATGGTAACGAACATTCGCTATCCATCAATTCGAGTGTTCTTCTGAATTATTTTCAATGGAACTGCAGAAAGCTAAAGCTTCTCAAGTTCATTGCTCAAAATGAAGCAGAGCTCAAACCCCTCAGGGGGCAGAGGATAGGCCAGAGTCACTGGGGTTAGGTTAGTTAGGTTTGTTTATCCTATGTTGGGGGGACTGCCCCCCCCCAAGGGGGACACTGTTAGTTTACTTTACCTTTAGTTTGGCCTCCGAGACTTCAGATTTTCGCGCTCTCTCTGCTTCTTTAAATTTTCATACCTTCTTAGCTATCTTGTCTTTGTATTTTTGCCTATTTTCTTGACTGATTGTTTCAATGCGCAAGTGTGGGAGCACATCTCATGCACAGATTCTCCGTTTTTTACAGTCTATACAATATGGGCTGTGTTTTTCGCTCTCTTAGGACCACATTTCATGTTGACAGAAAGGTATAAACCAAGACAATAACAAACTGATTACTAGCACGGCTCAAAACTTGAGCCACTGAGACACGTGCTTGAGAACTATACATACGTTCTTGTTCACTTCGATCAAGTTCCAAATTCTCGCATTTATCTATACATGATTAGGAACAGTTTTTCGCTTGATATTACAATGAATGTGTCGTTTCATTCCTAAAATAGCGTTGCCCTGTGGCACTGTACAGGATAGAAGTCAGTCACCGAGAATTACTTCTTACAAATTATGAAAAAGAAATGTTCGTAATTTTTATAGCAGGGCGTCTATTTTACCGGGACACAGCCCACCAAGTAAACATTCGTTTGGAAATGTTGACTTGGCGCACCTGGACTCTAATGAGCACACAAACGACTCCTTTAAAAGCATGGGAATTCTGAAATTGCCCAACCATTATCAATTTACACTGGGAAACTTTATGTTCAAAACCATTTGAACAAGCGCTGACCCAAATCTACATGAAAAAATTCATGCCCTATTCCGTCCCTAAGATCATGTTACTAGAAATTGTAATAAATTGGTATTTCCCTATTACTCACGCACCAAATCCCCCATTACATTCTCTTTGCAAGCACTAAATTTGGGAATTCCATTCCTCCAAGCATACAACACAATACTTCATTTAGATAATTTAAGACTAATCTTACGTCATACCTCCTCTCGCTGTATTGAAAGAATATGCGTAAATCTGTATACATAGACCTGCGAGGATATGTGCTCAAATATGTTGTGTGTATGTAGTCCTTAGCTGGATTACTATCTCATACCATTCTTGTAACTTTAAAATACTTCTCATGTTTTATTGGAGTATACATACGTTCGTGAACGTCGACCTATGTGGATATATACTCAAATATTTGTATGTATGTAGTCTCTTACCTAAATTGCTAAGTTCATACCATGTTTTGACCCTAATATTCAATTTTAACCAACTCATTCAGTTCCTGTAACTTACATACCTGAGTGTAACCTTAAGCCCTTTTTTGTTATTAATCATTGATGTACTGTAAATTGAATGCCTTCATTTCTATATACTGTAGGTTACCCTAGAAGCCTTGTTGCTTATTCGGGCCCACATGTGATATATATCCTGATCCCGGTTCTTCGTTATTCCTTATTTGATTGTAAACCTGTATCTGATGTAAATTACTTGTAGTAAATAAATGTTTCTAAATGTTTCTAAATACTGTCATCGACAGTGAACCATTTTTGTCTTATTAATTCATACGTAAAAATTGCAGCACTACAATACGTTTGTTTAAGGATTTGACAGTGAAATGAGGTACGAAATATAAATTTAATAAATGTATATAATTTAATCGCAATTGAACCACGAAAATCATCTCAAATTTCCGAATACAAAATATTAAAAATAAAATTTATCTCGCATTGCTTCTTAAGTTATTAGAATTTTTCGGTATATAGTATCCCAGAGAAATTGTGTGCATTATCTGTACTCAAATATCTGTCTGTATTTATTTTGCCAAATATGTTTTGAGGTAAAACAGGACTTCGAAAAGGAAAAACGCAAACTCCATCCTGGCACAACAAGTCTTCCGAGTGCATGACCTCTCATAGGAAACGGACATGCTGACTGTCTCCTATTTTGAATATTTGGTCGGGATTCTGGTGACAAATCCTGTGCGTCCACATGATTGGTCGGAAGCAAATTTAATGCAAGTGATCATGAAAAATTTTCACCATATATCAAAATTTTTGTTCATAATTTTTGTGAAGCTAATGAATTATTTATGTATCATATTCATACATCAATGAGGAAATAACTTATGTTTCGTCAAGGAAAAAATGGGAGAATGTTTGTAAGACGTAAAGAGACTCAGGAGAGATTTGAAAGCTCGTTCAAAAAGCGATTGTGTGTGAGCAGCACAATCTTACGATACCTAGCAATATTTTTACCAATTCCAAATGAAAATATTTGAGCCGTTAATGTGAGCCGATAAACTAGTATTTTTGCTTGACTTAATATCGTCCCGATGATCGATAAATTACTTTTACTTCGAACATTCAACAAAATTCTTATGTAGCATATCGTTTATTTTTCCGATAGTTTTTTAAATGATTCGCAAACAAAGGCTGCAGCTCACTCAAAACGTTCAGAAGTAACTGCAAAATTTTGCTGAGGAGCGGTTGAAACCTGATGGAGAAGACACCGAAAAGGTCGAAAAAATAAAATTGATGCAAAAAGAAAAAGTTTATAACTGTCATTTCAGTTCAAAAGTTCTGCTCCCACAAGAACCACTCTTGAAACAAAGCAAATTTGACCTGCCTTATCTACACGTCGTGACGCAGATTTGCGATTAATTTTCTTACTCACAATGCTTTTGAATGCGTCGGCCAGTTACGTCTACTAGCTGTAGTGAAAATGGTTTCTTTCATAGCGACGTGCTGGTCTCAAAGAGAGGCAGATGCAGGAGTCGTAGGAGCGATGTCATATTGAAATTTACATTTGAAATAAAAAAATACTAAACTGAGTTCATTGAAATTTCGAAATATGTGGACGTCCGAATGTTAAACTTTTTCACACAGTGTCATATTACAACTCTCTGTAGCTATAAAACGGCTTCTACACTACCATCTTCAACAGTCAAACTTTCGCCGAACAGATTTATAAATCACAAGCACCAGCGAAAACGATCGCTCTCAGGTCCCACCCACGAAGAGCTGCCAAACGCAAAAGCAAAACTCCATGGAAGGAAAACAAAGCTTTCCTACACAAAGAGAGAATGGAATAGCCTCTCACCTTACAACCTGCACAGCTGAGTTCACGTTTGTCGTTTAAGAGGTTTCCAGTAACGCGAGGCACCCAATTCCTACTATTTTTAGTGATTCCCAAAGGTTTAAAAGAGATTCCGATATTTTTCCATAGGTTCCGATAGATTTCTAGAGATTTCTAAAGGTTCCCAGAGATTTCCAAAAATTTCCAGAAATTCCTAAAAAATTCCTTGAGATTTCCAGGGATTGCCAAAAATTCTGAGAGATTTCGAGAAATTCCTAAAAATTCCCGAAAATTTTCAGAGATCCACATAAATTTCCAAAGAGTCTCAGAAATCCCAAAATTCAAAAAGATTCTCAGTGACTCCAAAAGATTGCCCAAAATTCCCATAGATTCTCAGATTTTCCCAGAGATTCACAAAATTCCTGGGTTTTCAGAGAAATTCCCAAAGGCTCCCGCATCGAACATCTCAGACAAAGAAGTAGCGCGACAGCGCCCTACTGGAAAGGCTGCGTCCAACATGACTATCTCAGCAAACCCTGCGCCTGAAATTTCATCATTTATTCACAATAAGGATTGTAACACTTATTATTTTGTTAAGGCTCTTCCTGAGCCTAGATGACGGAGAGGCTAATCTTTGGTTCCCGTAAAACTAATAACGATGGAAAGACTCCATTTCCATTTTACAACTCGTCAAACAGGAATGGATCAAGTACTCCCAGGTACTCTCGTCTGGAAATAACACAGCTTAGGCGTAAATAAGATTTACAGACAGTGTGATGCACGTTGTTAACACGTATGGTAAGGTACAGGTTTCATTTCTAAAAGTCAGGTGAATTTCAAGACGGCGTGGAACTGGAGTCGACACCCAAGCATGGGCCACTCGGCTCCTTCCAGTGACCACAGTCTATTCTGGATCAGGCAGAACAAAACCAACGTCTGAACAGGAGTATAGGCCGATTAGAACTTATGTGAAAATATTTAATTAATTCCTAACTACACCTTGTTTCAACATTATTTACACTTGTCATTGCACTGAGCTTAAAATTTCGTTCCAAACTAGGTACTAGAGTTATGGTAATAAATCCACAATGAAATCTATTGCAAGTGATAGAGCGTACATTTTATGATCATTCTTACCATTTCATTTATCTTATGTATAAATATGTATAGTTCAAAACGTCTTACTTATTGGCAAACTTTTTGGTCAAATGACTAGGAAACTTATTTTCACTGCAGCTATCTTCATCAACTTCACTAGGTGAGCTATCGTGCACCACTCCTTAATTAAAATGGTTATTTCCTTACCAATTCCACCTCGTTCTCTCCTCCTATCAACTAGAAGAAGCTCGATTCATCAACACGTCTCTTATGCCCGATTCACAGTTTTCTACTTTCACACCTTCTTCTCAAGGAAGTCATTCTTACGCGTCTCAATTTCATCCGCACGCATGCAAAAACAGTAGTAGGACCAGTTAAAAAGTGTGCAGCAGCTTAACTTAGTCAACGCCCGAGAACTTTCCATAACAAAAATATCCCGGACAATGTAATGCGTCATCTGCGTTTCTCACCTCGTCGCTTTCTTCAGGCCACGAATAGAGCATCCTCTGACACATGGTTGACTCTGAAGTCACAGTCGCCGAAGATGATGCATTCGTCATTTCTAATGCGTCCATTATTGTCTCCAAGTTCAGTAGATTGCAGGCGCTGTCTGATGTGGGTCAACGACCGAGCCTGAACAGGAAAGGGCAATAATTGAGATGTCGGGTTGTAGCCCTTTGAGTTGCTGGACATCACTTATATTTTGAGCAGTGAATCACCAGTTTCTATTTTAGCGGCTGAAAGTTTGAAATTGACTTTCAGTTTTGATTCTGTCATTAAGAGTTTCAAAGTGAATTACTATTTCGAATTTGAGCATTTTGGTCTTTTGGCGTTTGGCCTCGGATACACATATTACGTCATAGAGTGTTTTGTACGATCATGTCTCAAATAGTAAGATCAAATTCACGCTGATCTCTGAATTAAAGTTTTTGACTTGGAAAAGGAGCGGTCATCTTTGTCTCGTGCAGAGCCTAATAGCTACGCTGCATTCTTAGCTAACTTAGGTGACATTATCTGCGCTTGTTATCAAGGCGGCGCTCGTAATTTTTCTGTTACGGGAGACTTCTGCGTAAAGTATATTTACGCAATAATCTCCTTTCGCTGTTGATGGAGATCGGTCATGAATGCTTTACAAAACCTGACTACCCACCACGGAAATAATGGAGTAGGAGTACTGCCGGGGCCTTTTTCTCTGAAGGGAGCCGCCGCAGTACATGCGCGGCGACCCTCGTAAATATATCACCTAGTCTTCGAGGGCACAAGCCTCTTGTCCTCTAAATAACAAAAGTTTGAAACCTCAATTCATTCAGAAATGGATGCTGGCGTCCAAGGTGCATTCATTGCCTTGCCACAGCGCCCGCTAGCCCGCAGTTCAGTGGGCTGTTCAGTTGAAACTGAAATCTCTTTGAGACAGAGACAGAAGTCTCGTTTTTGTTAAAATTGGACTATAAAAACAATAGTTAAATGGTTGAATATTCTATGATCGGCATAATGGGGTCACGTGTTTCACAACGTGAAGTTTTACGTGCGCTGCGAGCTTTGGAAATGCAGTTGAGGTTACTCATGTAAACTCATATATAGATGAAATTCAAATACTTTTACCACGTAATCTAACTAAAATTAATCAATGTCATTTTATAGCCATAGAAGTAGATGAATTGGTAGCGTTTGTTGAACATTATTTAAAACTTGTTAAGCTTCAAGCTCTTTGACTAACGACCGATAAATTTAAAAAGTTTATTCATATCCTCTCCAACTATTCCTAAATTAGTCCGAGACTGGGCGACAAAAATCTGCGAGATCTGGTGCTCGAGAACACGTTTGATCAGGCAGCATGAGTCAGCTCGTTGGGGACGCGTTCTCACGCTCGCTAACAAAGCTGGTCTTGAATTTTCTTACAATGCATTGTCATTTACCGGAGCATCCTGCTTTAACTTATGCACATATGCTCATATATGTGTATGGTTTTCTACGCTGCTAATCCCAGACGTGTCTGGTCAGGTTTTTCTGTATTTTTTAAAAATATAGTCGTTTAGCGTGTATTAATTATGTTTTCCTGATTTCTCCATTCCTTTTAAACTCCGAGTCAAACTCTTAATATGGTTACTTTGCTACGGCGAGCCACATACATACATACATTCATCAAATTAACTCTCTCTCACCCTTGCTTTCTCACGAAGTCGAAATTCTTGCCACCGAAGGTGATGGCGAGAAGAAATAAGTATTCAAAACATTTCGTCTGAAGGTTTTGAGCCTGTAGGGGCAGTTTCAACGAAAAAAGCCTGTACTGGCAAACGTACAAGACTTGTTCTGGCAGTGAAATTTAGTATTTTTTTCGAAAAGGTTTTCAATGTGCCGCAACTAAATATGAAAACTTTGACTGGAAAATTCACAGGCTCTCAAAAGTAACGATCAAAAATCCTTTGCATGTGTTCCCTAAGTTCAACTGGAGTATTTTGAGATACTTCCTCTTCGCCACCTGTATTTTCAGGAGCTTCTTTATGAGAAAATTGCAGAGTGTTACTTGAAAGTTCGAGGTAAGAAGTGTAACTTGCGAGTTGGTGGCACGAAGTGTAACTTGCAAGTTCGGGGCACGAAGTGTAACGGGCAAGTTGGTAGCACGAAGTGTAACTGGCGAGTTGGTGGCACGAAGTGTAACTGGCGAGTTCGTAGCACGAAGTGTAACTTGCAAGTTCGTGGCACGAAGTGTAACTGGCGAGTTCGTGGCACGAAGTGTCACTGGCGAGTTCGTGGCACGAAGTGTCACTGGCGAGTTCGTGGCACGAAATAACACCCGAAACTCTAGATGCAGTATGTCAGTGGCCGAGGCGAAATAAAAGGCGATAGAAGAAATACTAAAAATGTCTCACGGATTTGTACCTACACTACAAAGAAATCAGTTTTTCTTAGTTAAAAAGTAAAATTTTAGGACTCAAAATTTGTTTTCTCGTTTCATTTTTATCAGTGATATTTGAAATTATTTAGTCAGAAGTATGCATAAGAAACGTATGAGGGAAAAGTGAGCGTATCGGAACGAATGCATACTTGTAAGAATTTAAATCTGTTACCATTCTGGCGCTTTGTAACCCGCATGCAAACATTTTTCAGATTTGAGAAAAATTCTCGTCACAAAAGTTTCTGCTTTATTACTGAACAACAAAAATTAAATTACTCATGGATGAGAAGGCGTAAGGAAATTTTTCTTCAGCTGTCTTTCGGATCTTTTAAGAGATAATATTGAGCTCGAATTTTCTTGCACTCATTACGTGATGTCTTCCCAGTGTTCAGAGACACTTAGTGACATTCTGTTACTCAGAGTTCGGTCCAGTGTCTCAGAAACATTCAGGTACTCTGATACAAACTTGTCATAAATATTTGGACGCTTTCAGAATACCATATTTTCATCGATAACGAATATCATTTCAGTTGTCAGATGATTCTTCACACAAAATTGAAAAAAGAGAGCTCATACGTGTTTGTTATTGATGAAACGCAATCTTCCTTCAGTTGAGTTACACTATCTTCTAACATGCAGCAACGCAAAGTAGCAGATATATCAAGAATTCGCTGAAATTAATAGGCACAGGTACACACATCGAACAAGAGGGTTAAAGTTGATCAGCCTGTTCGTTACTTCCCCCTGGATGCTTCCATAATGCACTGATTTGCTGAACCTATCTGTCACCCCTAACGCAAGCACATTTTTGAAGCTACTACATCGAGTTCAAAAATTCGTAAATTTGAACTTACACTCTAGCCGTCCAATTGAGCGTACTGAGCGATGGGTGACCGGCAATGAGTTTCGTCGTATATCCAGCGGAAACTTCGAGCTTTCTTTGCTGACAATTAAGGAAGAAATCGCAGTGATGGAAGAAGAAGATGGGGGTCGTGACCGATAGACCCGCTACAGCCAGAACTTTCTTCGATCGCGACGTTGATTCACACAAAAGTTCTTTTTATTGTCCTGGAAATTGCTAGCGAACTTGTCAACGCTATTGGAAAAAGCACGTGCGTGCGGAAGACGCGTGCTCGTTTACGGTTGAATAATTTACGGCTAACAAATATAGAACTGCTCTAAGCTAGTACGAGCTAGAACATGCAGTAGAATTTAAATAGTACGAGCTAGTTTGTGCGTGAAGGGTAAGAATTACCGTAGAATGCGACGCCAAGTTAAGATATGTCTTTGGGAACTTCCAAGATGATCATAGCTGTTACGTACTGCCATCAATTTTCATAAATTCAGTGATGGTAGATAGTTTCTAAATACAAGATTTCAAAAAAGTATTATTCGTTGATGGGTTATACAACTGCATTGCTGCATTGTTAAAATTTAACCAAATATACAGCAAAATTTTAAGGACGAACTTTAAAATTAAAGGACAACCCGCAACCCATATCACGTAGTGGGAGCCACCCTACGTGCAGTTCAGAATTTGCGTGAAACCGTAGGTTCTTTTTTGGCCATAGGGCGGTGCCATTAAGAGGATCATCTCGGCGTGTTTAAAAATCATGTATCCTTATGGCACAAAATAATACCTGAGTTGTTCTTTATTTTAAGTATTCAAGAGCTTACAGAGGCATCTCGACCGAAGTTATGATCTTAATTACGTTGGAGTACTATTGATTCCAAGTCCCTTTCTCTTAATTAGGTCGGAGTGCTATTGATTCCAAGTACCGCTCTCTTAATTAGGTCGGAGTGCGATTGATTCCAAGTCCCTTTCTCTTAATTAGGTCTGAGTGCTATTGATTCCAAGTACCGCTCTCTTAATTAGGTCGGAGTGCTATTGATTCCAAGTCCCTTTCTCTTAATTAGGTCTGAGTGCTATTGATTTCAAGTACCGCTCTCTTAATTAGGTCGGAGTGCTATTGATTCCAAGTATCTTGAAACAACTCTCTTATGCCATGGAATTTGAGTCCTTTTCGGCAGTTTGAACACACGCAGTTTGCACGAGTTTTTACTATTGTAGACGCGTAGTATTCCGTACTTACTGTGGTGGAGAAGACATGCTTTAAAGAACTGCAACAAACAATGAATATTCATTTGGTATCGGATTTAAAATGACTTTTCAAAGCAAAACATAATCATCAAGTTTTGAGAAACAAAGCTCTAATGATATGTAACTCTTAGAACGTGACTGAGTTCTCTCATGTACTAGTCCGTATTGAGATCTTGCCTCAGATGCGTCGGAGGAAGTTTGGGCCACTCGACTAGGGATGCATTGGTGAGCTGCTTTTTATGAAAGTAGGATTTAACCTTTATATGTCAAGAGAAGCACTAACTGACAATCAAACCTAGGACCTCCTGAATTGAATCAGTGGCAAGCGCTACGGAGCCTTAACGTTGTTCCACTTTTCTGGATTTCGTACAAGCTTGAGAACAAATCGTGAACATGGAGTCATGTTGCACTTCTGTGTGTAGGAACTTTTGGGCGCCCGAATAGTCAAGCTATGATCTTCGTATCCGATGGACATTAACTCAATTTTATTTCCATACATGGTGTATGTAGTGCTGTCTGTGGCACACGACGCAGTACGTGGAGTATACGTAGTACAGTACGTACAGCTAATGTGGAGTACAAACGAACAACCCCCAGTGCAGTGTGCGGAGTACATGCAGTGTAGAGCATACAGTGTGCAGCGCGTGGAGAGTGCATGTAGTGCAGTGCATGCAGTGTGCAGAGTACAGGCAGTGTGCAGAGTACATGCAATGCAGTGCGTGCAGTGTGTGCAGTGTGTGGTACCCAGATTCGGTCCCGCAACATCGCTCCATCCAAGCCCCGAAAATCCGTCAGTTGTAATCGTCCACCCTGGCCACAGCACTGCCACACACGCCCGCGCAACTCTTCAAATGCATTAGGCAGCGCCCAACTTCGCTGGGGCCGACACTCGATCGTTTCTTTTACGGTAGTGATGATGCTCCCAACAAGCTAAAAGAAGGACTAAAAGTAGAACTAAAAGAAGAATAAACTAATATTAGCATAAGAAACAGCAGGAACGAGAATGAGAAGTAGCTAGAACCAGAATGAAAAAGAACTAGCACTATAATAAGAGGGAACTAAAACTAGAATGATTATCCCATTAATGCCGCTTGGCAAGTATACTTGTCACATAAAAAAATGTGTAATTTTCAATACTATGAATGTGAGGGTTTGGGTTGGAGTCTAACGGTAACGAGACGAGTACTGAACGTGTTCAGAACTAGTTACAGCGGTCGACTGTGCTTCACGCCTGCTCAGTTGACATTGGACTTTGCTGCTGTGAACAATGGCGTTGCTACGCCAGAAATAAACGTAAGTTGTCGCTTATATCTGTTAGCTATGATTCACTACTATACTGAAAACTGTTGTTAAAAAGTTGTTCTAATGATAAATGTATGCACTTACATGATTCTAATCTCATACGACCACTATATTTTACTATGTATATTTGTGGCAAGTGGTGCTGCTACTTGATAAAAAAATTATAGAATCGCTATTTTTCCATTATATCACTTAACGATCAGTAGTAATATATTTTAACTTTTATTTCAGGTCGTCAATGGACGAAATTTATGATTTCCTGTTAGAAGAAGACGAAGAAGAGCATAATAAAGTCCGAGTAGCAATAGAGTCCCAAATACCGGTTCCCTGCCTGATATGACTCAAATGCCTCTAATTCGATGAAAATCGAGATATTTTACAGAGAAGTCACTGTGAGATTTGAAAATACTTCTTATTTGGGGCCTAATAGGTCAAACTACACTCCTATGTACAAAACTACGTGGAAACGGCGCATATGCGACGTATTTGCATGTTCCACTAATCAATTCGTTGAAAAAGATTTGAAACGTTGCATTATGTTTGAATTCACTACCGTTAAACGAATCCATGATAATCGAATGGACCTCGGTCAAATTTTACTTTTTTTTGTCTGATATGACTCGAATGCCTCTAATATGATAAAATTCGATGCATTTTGAGCCCCAAAGCTTAGTCACTTATTCTCGGGGGGCTGAGGGACCCGGGAGGGGGAGCCTAACCCCTGGCGGCGGCCGATGGGCTGTGGATTGGATTGTAGCGATAGAGCCCCCTAAAGAGGTGCCTGAAGCTGCAGCAGACCAGGATAGTGATGCTTCAGATGACGAAGTTATGTGCTATCCTGGGCAGCTTCCTAGGAGAATTTTACTCACTAAGGTTTTGAATGACGAGGTGGACAACGATCAGTCTGAAATTGAGTTCAATCCACCCTCAACATCAACTGGCCGTGGTTCAAAACGTCGAAAAAAGGTTGTCTACATGTGACATGCTGATATAAGTAAGGTTTCAAATCTAGTACCAGATTTCAGCAAAACACGTGAGGTAGTTGACGCCCCGAAAACCAATCCTTTAGAATTTTTTGAGGTACGGTTTTGGACAGAAGATTGGATCAATGTTTTGTGTGAACAGAGTAAAAACTAGGATCGCCAGAAAGGAATTCCTCGTAGCGATGTAAATGCAAACAGCAAGAAATTATTTCTAGCCATTCTCATTCTCTCAGGGTACAAGAAGGTTCATAACAGACACACACACACGGCTGCACTGGACTGAGTCGCCTGACACCCAAAATAATTTGTGATGAATTCAATGAGACGTGATACCTTTGATCAAATAATGAGATGCTTGCACATCAACGATAACATGAAAATGCATGGTGATCGATTCTACAAGGTGCGTCCGCTTTTTGAGCACT
>VOMN01108262.1:0-23345 GCA_014899125.1 Orchestia grillus | reverse complement strand
TAGAGAATGGCAAGCACTTCTCCCATAAGCAAACCAAGGTGGCTATCGTATTCAGAACGTAATTTTTGCGAGCGGAAAGTCATTGTAAAGTAATTATTTAAACTTCAAGAATCACCTCAAAATATGTCACTAAGGCCACATTTCTATTGTAAAATTTCTGAAACCGTGGAAACGTGATCGAAGTGTTCAACGAGTGTTCGATATTTTCAGATATTCCACACTTCGGAGTTTCTCAAAAAATAAAATATAGCAATTAACAAGCGCTACTTTTAACTCTTCTACCAGTATGATGTTGCTTTGTTTTTTTTAATATGTGTTTTAGATCTCGACAATGAAACGTTCAGAGCCTTTATACTTACGCTCTGATACACTGCCGAGCTATAAATCTGAGCTGTGATGCGGAAACCCCTTCACTTTTTCGCACAAAAATGCAAAGTGAAGCCCATCGAGGCGCGTATGAGTGGAACGTAAAATAAAATTTGTTTGTGCATTACTGATTTAAAAATAAATCGAAAGTTCCCACCGTGATACTAACATTTGATCGCTTTGCTGAAAACATCCATCCTCTTTGGTAAACCATTTTCTATCTCATCATTGGAAGAGGATTGGTGCGCTTTAATCATCATCTTCAGTCGACCGCACAGCGTTCCGCAGCGGAACACATGAACACTCGCGTTTCTTGCCTAACGAAGAATACAACAAACTTCAGAGAGAAGAGCCGAAGCCGCCGCATTACCTCGCATGCGAATTGAACTGCGCAAAACTTAATGAATATTTGCCTGCTCAGTCACCCTGAGCGCGTCAGGTACAGGCCGCAGAGGCCATTTTTCCGAGACCAAAACAATTATGGAAGTCTCTAAGCTTTCGTGAAGCCTTTCGCAGTAATATTCGTATTTACAAGAAACAATATCACTTTTAATCATTCCCATTTCGTTGTTCTACGGAAATTTTTAAATCACGATTGATTTCCGAAGAAATTACTTCACAGGAAGTTGCAAACAACGAGAGAGCTAAACAATCTGCCATTGAGTGGACACTACTACTTCTCTCCAGGAAGTGAGTGATCTCGGTACTTCTCACTGGAAAAACGGCCAATAATTTTAGATTTGTAATTCAACGTTTATTAATTTTCGGATGAAATGATAATTTATGGGGCATTGAGTTTTCACTTGCCGCAAGAGTAAGAAAACTCAAAATGGAAAGCATTTTCTAAAAATTCAGTGATTTCGGACGATGTACTTAATTATGGAATAAACGAGGCAATTTCCCTATTTCTCTTGTTAAGCGTATTAGAGCATTTAATCCATACGAACACCACAGAAAATGATTCAATATATAAAGCACTCTGGTTAAATAAGAGTTATACCTTTTAACAATTCCAAAAGATAATTATTTGCCAACAAACACGACTCAGAATGATTTGTTCGTTGGATTTTCTAAATTTACGTAGTTGCACTAAAGAAACTTTATATTGCGAGAAATAAATAAATTTTCACCAAATGAGAATCGATTTTTAACAATTAATAATCAATTTTTCACACTGAAAATTAATTTGCACTGAATGATAATCCATTTGTCACATCAAATTATGCTAATGAAGATTGACTTCGTTTACCGCGAATTAATTTTCCCTTCATGCTAATTGGATTCGATCTGGTGCGGGCAGGCTCAGCGATGGTATAGAAAGAAATTCGAGTATAGGCGAACGCAAACGTAGTTACGTGTCAAAAACCTTCACACGAGTGTCATTTCTCCCATACCACACCTGGATCGTTTCAAAAAAATTGAAGTCCTCGGGTACGATCTGGTGCTGGAACACAGAGTACTAACTTCATCCGACTTTCCCTTGCATGGTGCAGGCATCTCCCATTGCTAGGTTATGCGAAGGAAACACATTTACTACTCGAGATTTCATAAGTGTGTTTTCTTAAATCCAGCAGAGGGATCCATCCGAAATGCTCCGCATCAGGAGCGAAATTTGTTTAAACTAAACAGCCTAATCATACATGACTTCTAAGAAGTCATTGATCCAGCAATATAGTTGAGACGGTGGTCTCTATGTGTGACCCCGGCCTTTCGCGCTAGCCCAACAAAATCGATACCATTATGCCACCAAAGACTTCCACTCTTCTTATTTGAAGAAACGATCGGTTTATTTTACGAGGGCCGCGCTAGCCGAGGTGCATTGGACCATTCATCTGCCCCTGGTGCCGCTGTGCCTAGTACGCTGGAATTGAGCGTCGCCCTCCCAGACGTCTCCCTGCAACGCCGGGCTCATCGAACCCATACTCATCAGATTTCCACCTGAAAACGCACGATTTGGAGACGACTTTGTCTCATCGAGACGTATGTATGATTGTAATCTGGAATGGTCTCTTTGCACCGAGAGAATTCAAGGAAGGACGAGTCAAGGTTAGTTTTTGCATCAAACATTTGATGATGACAAAGTTATAAAATTCGATTTGGGTAAAGAGAGTTAACTCATTTTTGCCAGGGAAGGGGTTTATCCTTAACTGCGCAGTGCATTGCTTCTGATTCAGTTACCTAAATGATATTTCCTCTATTATCGTTGCCGAAGAACTATTTTTTAATATTCAATAATGGTTGCATGAAAATCTTCTTACTTTCGCTTGAACGGTGTTGAATTTCTTGGTGATTGTCCATTCGTCATCAAAAATTTCTTAGTGAAAATTTATGTACGTTGCTACGACATCGCTTATTGAAAGTCGCACAACATTCGGAGAGCAGTGTCCGTATGTTCGATCTTCTTTTATACGGTATTCGATTGAAAATTAGACTAAATTGTATGAATTTTTCAAACAAAGTTATCACTACCACAAATTCATTTTTTGCACCATAACGCTATTCACATTTTAAAATTAAGGTCGAAACACAAGCTAAACGTTTTTTTACAGCACGATGTATGTGCTCATTATACAGACAACTATGCTCCACATATCGTATATAACCATGCAGACGTTAAAATTTAAAAAAATGTGCAGATCTAGGCGATCTAGGCACGCACTTAGCTTCAAAGCATGATCCTGGAAAGTATAGAAAAATTTTATAATGCAATTGTCAGCAGTAAGAATTCATTCGACAATAATTCATATTCATGAGAGCAGTGGGCCGTGCGAATGTAACTAGAATTTTCATTCAATTTATTCTCTCATCGAGAAAAATTAGTTTCAAACATCGTCAACGCGTAGCAAATAAGTTGTATTTCAAACAGTACTTCTGCTCCAGCCTGTAGTACATAGTTGCCGTAGTAATGACGTACATTAACCACAACAAAACGTTTAGAAAAGCATCATATTTGTATTCAGACGTATTCAAGAAAGTTCACCATTAGACGAGACTTAATCAAACGAACGATCGTTCGAAATTTTGCTCAAGCCGGGGAGTGTTTGGACGAAATCTTGGGCAAAAATGGTGAACTCGACTTTAAGTAACTCACGCAAAAATGGAGCTCAATTAGACGGCATCCGAGTTTTATTCTGGAATAAATAAAAGCGGCGGCAGAAGCGTGATGAATGGGCGTGCGCTGGAGCGACAGCCCTCAAAGACCGACCTAAATGCGGCAGTCCGAGCCCCGCCGGTCCAGGTCCACTCCCCATTCACGGCACACTGCTGCTGAATTGTTGACGCGGTTATGGCGAGCTGAAAATGTTGTGGATTTACTACCAATTGAAGAGATCATTCACGTTCATATGCCCAAGACAAGGACGTAGTTTAATTTTTACCTGAACTCAACGAGTTTTCAAGCATTTATTCATGTGTGAGTAATTGGACCTGCTTGTTTTCTGGTGCACGCGCACATAATTCTTATTAATGAGCCTCATGAAAAGCTAACTCACAAATGTCGAGACCGTACAGGGTCCCGGGTTTTAAGTACTAAATGACAAATTCTCGTAGCTGCAAGAACACAAAAGAACCTCCAGGTTGAATATTGTATACGTTCCCTCAGCCGTTCCCCTGCTCAAATTATTTTATTGTTGACTAACGCTTTTGATATTCGCTTTTGTATTAATTACTATTTTTTGTCGCCAAGTCAACGCGCTATTAAGTTTAGTTCTACTGCAAGCATAACTGGACAAAGGTATGAGCTGGAATAGTCGCTAACACAGAATCCACCCAACAGGATCTCTATTACGCTCCTCCAAAATTGATCCAAACTTCCCCTGCTGCAAACTGCTGCTGCAAATTAGGCTGAAATGTTATAGCAAGCCCAAGCTAATGTTCTGCCATTGCACGCAGTCACTACGCAGGTGTACATATAGAGCCTTTGGGTATGTGTAAATTTATTCATGGGCGTTACTAAATGTTTCTAATACATGTTTCTTAATTAAGGATGTGCTTCATTCCTTACAAAACTTTACCGAAGAAAATACAGACTAAAATTTCATTTATTGATGGATTTATTTATGGCTGAGCATTAAGTTATGCTCAGGTAAAATTCCTCATGTTCAAGACTCCTCTGTCAAATATATTTTAGACTCAAATTCCAAAATAAAAAGTCCAACACTCCTGACACACAAACGCTACGGAAGTAATCGTTTCGTGATCACGCTCCCCTAATGCGCTTCCATATTTTCATCCGAGACTAAAAGCTCAGGTTTCGCTTTCCGGTATACGCAATGAGAATGCCCTCATCTCAAACAAAATGTCTTCTTTCCATGAAAAAAGGAGACTTTTTACCCATTTTTTAATGAGCTCGAGAATCGGTTTTTCTTACTGCATATTTCCTTTCGCTCGCATTAAACTCGGAATATTGGATCATTTTTTGTTAGAGTGCAACTGAAGAAGATCATTTGAAATCCTTATCGTATTTTACCCCGCTGTAAAAGCATTCGTTTTTCCCGTTATTTAGCGGCGATGTGTTTGCATAGGACTGGGCCAGAAGGAAAGACTGGTAAAATAAAAAGTGGAAGTCTGAGCTCATAGCCCAAGACCTCCATTCAAGAACGATTCCAGTTTTGAGAAACAAGCTGGCGTGAACAATGTGCAACACTAGCTGCTTCCCAAACCAAATAAATGTCGTCTATTTTGCAGAGAATTCTGAAAGGATGTGACTTGCCTTATTTTACACCAGTATATATTTTTAAAATAGGAATACTTTAACTGTGTGAATGAGATTTGTATTGGAATCACTTCACTACTTCTATGGAAAATATATGTTTTTTAATGCTAGAGAATTCAAACGCTACAAAAAATATTCAGCAATGCACTCTTTTACGTCACTAGTGTCCACAAAAAACAGACGCTATGGAACATTAATGGCATCGCCTTGTCCCAAAAAGCTCTTACGCGACAAGATATTTAAATATGAGCATCAAATGAAAAGATGTTCATGAGTTCCTCCCTTTGATATATATTCACCATTTTTCAGGGATTTCGTGTCCTGGAGTAATGAGCGAACGGTTTAATTTCCTTGGATGTTAGAAAGCAGGTGCAATTCCCCTTCTCAAGCATCAGCCCCTAACAACCATGAAAGATTTATGTCACAAAGGGCCCACGCTCTTGGCGTCTCACCCATCCTCCTCCTGAGCTGCAGAGAGCGTGCTAAGACAGACAACTCTTTCATGAATCATACGGAACCAGCGTAATGTCAAAGGGGAAAATAATAATGGTTGTTTTGATACACAAAAAAGGAACGAAATATCGGAAATGATTCCAAATCTTCATTAATGAGAATCTGAACAAAAAACCTATTATCTTCACAGAAGCCAATAATACAAGCAGTTTTTCTGCTCCTGAATTCATTTTTGTGATCTGATTCGCTTTGAATCATAGAAGGCAACAGGACTTACTGAAAACTGATGGAAGTTAATTTCGATGCGACTGCATTCCCAAAGACGAAATTTGGGTAATAGCCTGAGCGTTTCAGGTCGATTTCGGATTGATTTTCGATTTTCGGATCGATTTTCGATTTTCAGATCGATTTTTGATTTTCGGGTTTCAGCCTCTGGGTTTCTAAGATGAATTTCTACGACGACTAAATTTGAGGCAGACTCTCACATTACTGCCCAACTTTATTGTTTGAGTTCTCATTATTTTCATTATTGATATACCTTCCACATGTAAAAGAAGCCACTGCTACAGCCTCTAAAAATTTAGAAAAGTTAAATAAAACTTTAAAGTGCTTCACCTAATTTGCACGTGTATATTTCCTATGAGGAAATATAATTATTTATACTCATAAATGATCATAATCATTTATTCACATTTTTAAAATACTTTTAGACTACCAGTGAGCCTGAATTCAATCATACGACCCTCATGATCTTCCATGTCATAAATTCCACTCACGTACTCAGATCAACGACATCTTTGTACCCACATGAGAGGAAAATATTCCCTTCACGCCACGCACTCCAGAAAACAGTGGAGTCCTCACTTCCTCCTTAGTGCACCATCCAAAAACATGATCGTAGAATTCACCCTACACCAGTCCGTCCCTTGCAGGGGCTCGGTAAACCAAGTAGGCTGCACCGAAGTTTACAGCAGAAGCGTTTAATGAAGAGCCCAGTGCGTCTTGGGACCCCAGACTCCAGAAGCGGCCGTACGTCACAGAAGCTGCTGAAGCCCTGCCCCTCGCGTGGCACCGACCAATCTGGGCTGATGAAGTCGAGGCTTCAGCATATCCATCACAGCTTTCACTGCATGCACGGGGAAGCGATCGTCACTCTGCCGCTGCTAGGCACCAAGGAGCGGGACATGAATGGGATCTGGATTTATCTGAGAATCACACTAGCACACTCAACGTGTACTTCTTGTCAAATACAGGAGTATGTGTGTAGAATTCGACTCGCGAATTTCATCAATTAAGAACGTTGCATGGAAATTGCACCGCTCTTCGACTGCAGCAATGAAACACATTCGATCCGTTTATTTAACCCTTCTACAGCTATGGGCACTTCAGTGTGAACCTTAATGAACTGGTTGGAGCAGTTCTGCCGTGAAATGAGTTCCTAGCAAACGTTGCAATATCGACGTGCTGGCTTATCATTACACGGCTCAGTGAACATAGGCCTTAAGAATCGGCATAAGCTCAACACGAAATTGCTCGACGTAGTTTTCCCCACTCAACGAGAGAGTGAGGCTGCACGTTTCTGGAGTCAAGAAAAGCTTGGTAGTCACAAACAGAGCGTGGTTTTTTTTTTATTTTAACGTATATTGAAATAATGAATCCTATTTTCCAAACATGGATGCTCGCACAAATTCATTTGGTAGGCGGCCACAAATTCAGCTATAAACATACTTGGAGCTCATAATCCCCCAACTTGGCAGTAAAAAAGATGAGTGAGGGTTGAAAAGCACAAGTCGGTATTTTGAACCGAGGTAAGGCAATAAATTCAATATCTTTCAAAAGAAGTCTTCAGGCTCTGGAACGCCCTCCTGCGACAACATAGATACTCTAGTCGGTCTGAAAACATTCACATTGAAACAGAGTTTGCGTGCAAGCTCTTGAATGTTAGCTGCAACACGTAAAACATGGAATTTACCGTATTCAATGGATTTGTGCACTAATATACAGATCCCTCATATATGGGTCATTAATCCCAATCACTAGTGAAAACCTTTACGAGCATGTGAATAATATTTATTTCCTATTGTTGAGGCTCGACTGTAACCTCTCTAACAAATGCATAAAAGAGTTACTCTACATCTTGAAGTGTCTTGAACAAGTCAGCCCGTTGGCAAACATTCATAACATCATCACGCCTGTTCAACAACAAATATCAATGAGAAATGACGTTAAATAATTAAGTCCCCTCACGAAAGAAGAAAAATCCGTCGCCCAGTCCTGTCGGCACAATATCCATCAACTTAAATCACAATGAATGGCCGCACTGCTGCCCTGCCGCCAGAATGCCGCTGCAGCTGCCGGAAAGAATTGAGCGAAATCAAATCCTGCCAATTTCTCTAAATTGTTTGCCTAACGAAGTGGAAAAATGGTCCAAAGTGCTTTCACCTTGAGTTCTGTCAGCTGCTTGCTCGTCGCTGCAAAATCTTGATGCATTTTCCAGGCACAACGACCAAAGCTGTACTGAAAAATTCTCAAACGAACCTTGAATGTATCACTGACGAGAATAAAATTTGAATAGCGTAAAGGGACGAAATTACATCGGAGCAGCCCGGCGCTGCATGCACACAAAACTTATCGTCACCTAAGCCTGTTATGAAGTGAGATTTACAGCACGGCTCCGGGTGAGCATCAGGCTCGCTATGATAAAATCAAGCATCGAAATTGAGGTTTTGCCTTTTCGATCACCTGCACAGTATTGTGCGAAGGCGGTGGAGAGCCGAAATCTATTAGGTTTTGCTTGTTCAGCGAAATAGTTTTAGATAGATTATCACCTCCAAACAGGTAGAAAGGAGATTGTTTTTAAGAGCTCGTGGAAAAATTAGTTTGAACGATGTCAAAATAATTGTCTCATTTCTGTGAGCCGTAATTAGACCGTATTTCACGGTCTAAACATGACAAAACACGCATTGATTCAAAAACACATTTACAAAAAAAAAATTTACCTGAAATAATACAAAAAAATTGCGTCTCGCATAGCTCAAGTTTGACATGAAAGAGAATAACAAAATACAATATTCTTCTCTCACATACACACGCTCGAGATTTTTCAAGATTCGCTTTCAGGCGAGCTGCAAGCCAAAATTTAGCCCGCGCTTCCTTCCTCCGCGCAGCAATACCTTTTTGCGGCTCAAAAATATAGCACTGAGTCGTTTTTTCCCGACAGATTGTGAAGCGACGCTGGTAGAATCACACTTCCATCGTCGGCAGTTCTATCCGTGCCTCAGATGTTCCGTCGGATTTTAATGATGTCGGAGAAGTTCTGTCTGAGACAGGGTAAGAAAATAACTGGCATCTCGGCACGTGTTGAAATATCAAACAAGCAGTCAGCATCTGCGAGTATTTCAAATTCGGTGTAACATTTCTATTAGGTTTCGGCCTTGTTCATAGTCGTAAAAAAGGGTCATCATTAGAGGTGTCGCACAAATCTATGAACAAATAATTTGTCACCTGCTTTGTACGCAGAACTTAAATTAGTTCAGATGACGTAAATGTGTGATTGATTTCGTAACTATTTTCAAACTAACTTTAGCTTAACTTTTATTATTTTCCTCGTTTCCTTAAAATTTATGAGGAGTGCAAGTAGGTATTTTTTAACAACAGCTTTCATAAAATTTTCCACTTTGCAAAAGAAAATGCTGCAAGGGCGCCACTTTAATTGAATTTTGTAAAGAAATCTACCCTCTTGTTAATAAACGACAACGGCTCGCATAATATTGACTTTTACTCAGCAGCGTCATCATTCCAGGCAAAACAGTCGTACGAAGCGCAGGAAAGAAATGTTTACTCTCTTCATCCCTGCAGAGGTAAGCTCGGTAACTGAAGACCATTCCGTCATAAGAAACATTTTTGAAATAAGTATAACCAAAATATGCTAACAATTTTGTTTTATACCTCTTAATTTAGAAAAAATAGATTTTTAATCCTTATTTTGGCATTTTTGGATATTCGTATAAGATACAAACGTGCTTCATTATATCAATAAAATAAGTTGTCTAGCGCTCAATAATTCTTGATTGGATTGACGTGTTAAGTTTGACGGTCAAGTTTATTAAGTTTCATGCTCCTGACCACACGCAGAAACAGCCGAAAAAAAGTTGAAGGCAGATGAGGAAAATGCCTCGCGCCGACGCAGTAGCCCTCTGCCGGAAACGGATGAGCCTTGCTTGAAAACCATTAAAAATTATATTGAAGCATTTTTCAGCGATTTTTGCGGAACTTTAGTCGCCTGTGAACATCACACTTTTAATCATTTCACCATTTTTGGTTGGATATAACAGATAACCAGCCCAAGTATTGATTGCTTGATATTTTTGTTTATCTACGAGTATCTATGATTTGCAACACCAGAAGTATTCTAGAGATAAATTTCTAAATTTAAAAAAAATACGAGGTCTGAAAAACATCCAAAAACGAGAAACCGGGTGGTCGATTATCAGAAGCATCCGTTCATGAAGTTTCTTTAAAGTTTCGAAATTTAATTGCATAGGCAATGGATAAGATATATTACTTGACTTGTTAAATTGTAACAGTGGAACTTTGATAGCTACCAACCCCTGTCTACGTACTGTAGAGCAAGTCGCGTTAGTTTATCTTATCCATTCACATTGTAATTAAATTTTAAAACCTTGAGACACTAATGAACACCCTGGATGTCTGAGGCAACCAAAAACTTATTCAGCATTTCACGAGCGACAGCGTTGGCAGTGATGACAAATGGCGCTAAAATGATGAAATATAGTCAGCAAAGAGAACTCATGGGCGCAGATATGAGCCCTCACTGCACCGAAATGACTAGGGGCTACATCAAAAATCTGCTCCTAGAAACTTGATGAAAAATAACATCCACGTGAATAATTCTACTGAAAAAAGAACATGACAAAGAGAAATCCATACGGCTAGAGTTCAAGAAGGAACTGCAGTACAGCAATCTATTATTTATGAGTCCAACTGTGAGCTAAGAAAGACGGCCTGCAATACTCTGCCGATTGAGGAGTGAAGGGATCATTCCATGGTCTGATGAGTCATCGTTTACTTTGTTCCCTACAAAATGTAGCGTTTACGTGGGACAGCAATGGTCAACCTCTGGCTGCAGGCTGCCAATAAAACTAACAGGAATGGCTGCGTTAAGATTTGGGCAGCCATTGCTTGGTGTTTAGCATCCCCCGGTATGTGCTACGTCGGCCTCATTCTGACGAATGCATGTCTCGGCAGGTGGTCGTTAATATATTGTTCAAGCAGTATAAATAAAAATCCAGAAACTCATTTCCAAACAATTTTACCGCCGCCAAAAGAGGACACATTACATGATGACAAGGTTTTCGTGCGTGCTAGAGAAATGTGGGATCTTCATTCGAGAACAGCAGATCTAGTCTAATCAGCTTAGCAGTAGTAGTAGTAGTAGTTGTATTAACATTAGTAATAGAAGTATTAAAGATATCAGCGCTTTAATAACTCAGGCTATCTCGCTCTGAAAGAGAAGAGACCATTTAGTATGGACTTTGGAGACCGAGGGAATCTCTGCACAGGATGTGTTCCCACTCAAGATCCTCCCGTGCGTACTCAGACACCACGTTAAGAAGGAAGAGGAAGAAAAAATGAAGAATCATCAGTGAAGTAAGTTTAAAAATGGAAAAAAACAAGGTGCGCACGAAGGATAGAAGTCCCGAAGGTCTAGCTAAAGCTGAGGTTATCTAACAGGTGTCTCGCTGTGGATTCTAGAATACTTCCTAGTTCGGTGAAGGTGCCAAAACATGATCTCGAAGCGGCTTTATCTTTACTCTTCATTTTCAGCTAGAGATACTGGGCGTGAGCTTCAAATTACATATTTAATTCAATAGATATTTTCCAAGGACGTGAGATAACCATCATGTATGGCTTAGTACAGGGCGTAGAATATGGACCTCTGCAAAGTAAATCAATGTAAAACTCAAAGAACGCCAGTTGCGATTATAACTTTATATCGCCATCAGCGTAGAATTAAATACAGCCGACGTGAATTATCTCATTTTCAGAGCCGTACATCGCGTCAGCATTTTCATGACTAAGAGTTATTGGAAAAGTTTCCGTTTAGGAAATGAAAAGTTAGATGAGATGATGCTACTGACTATTACTTTCCTACATTAGCAAGACTGTAGACTTTCGGTAAGGAATATAATTAAAGTTGCTCAAGAAAATATTCAATACTGTGGAATCTTTAAATAAAAATTATTTTTCAGCTTCGTAGTTCTCACGGCGAAACTTTGTTCGTTTAAAAACAATAAATTACGATAAATTTTAGAGCAACACTTCAGAACGCAGAAGTGATGGAAAACTTCATCAAAAGGCGAATCCAATGGCGTAATTTCCAGAGCAAGATTTTACAAATGTATTTCCGGAGCGAGATTTTGCACCCAGGCGCGCATCAGTTCTAGAAACTGTTTTTATCAAATTTTATACACAACGAGAGTCCCATTACAATTAATACCCGTAGTTTTTCAGAACATATCTAGATGAATAAGTGAAGAAATTAAGGACCTAGCGGGCACTACCTCCACGAAGCTACACAAACCCACCATACAGCCAACTACAAGATGATTTTATTCTTCGAAACTAAGAACTTCAGGAGCGTAATTCCAAGCTATGGCCACATTAGAGGAAGTATTTTCTTGACGCCGCGCACGGAGCGGCGCGCCCGGCGTGTTCGTTGAGCCGGCGCCCTGGACACCGGCCCATCAATCGGCGACAGGTCGTCTGCGCGACAGGAAACTGTCCACCAAGGGCGACTGAGCTGATGGAATTTGGCCAGAAATGATCGCTCCCGAACTTCTCTCGTCTGCTTGTCCCATTGGAAAAAATAACGCAAGCTCAGCGATTCAGAGATCCTATTGAGAGAAATGAAAGCTTCAGCCGTTTACGAATGTTTTATTGGGATTATGTTTGTGAATTGAGCTTAGATAAACATTTGTCTTTCTAATGTACAGCATACATAGAAGAAATACCAGTGGCGTGTTTCACGTGAGTACTTGTCGGATATTGAACATTGTATGAATGCCGTTGAATTCCATTAATTTTATATCACGGTTAAATTCAGCAGAATTTCATTAACATTTCATACATCACTTGCTCTATAAATTAAATTAAATTCCTTCAGTGTTTAGTTATAGAAAACTTCAACTAAGTCTCAAACAAGGATATAATTAAATTTATACACGAATGAGTTTACCAATAATAAAAGCCTCAATTGAAACATATTTAGCGATGCAAACAATCTCACATGAAAGAGAATGTGAAACCTTTAATTGACATTCAACTAAGGCAATGCAAATTGCTGTTACACCGAGCAGATTCCAAGTTCCAGTCCTAATTTTCATTATCCTCCTAGCTAATCATCTCACTTTCGTACATGTGTGTCGTGTGTTCAGGTCATCTAATGAGCTTCCACGGCCTGGGTCGCGCATCATCAAAGAAGGTATAGTCACCCAACAGAGTTACAGAGTCTTTGTAACGATGAGCTTCTCCTAAAGCTGACAAACTGAGCAGCGTCAGACTGCGGGCTCTGGAATCCTCGTTGTCTTTGGCAGCAAACGTTAGCGTATTGTGCTCGGCTTCCCTCTACAAACTCGCCTAATTACAGCAAGTGTTAATCAAAACAGGTTTCAAAGTATCTTTTGCTGCCATTTTACGTTTTTGCTTTGTAAGTCACATACGAAGGTAAAATCTTGGAATAACTGGTGCCTCAAAGTGGACATTTCAAACTCACGATAAATAACAGCACTGAAGTTGTGCTTGTGTCTCGCCTAACTTTAGACAGAAGTGAATTCATTACATCATTTCCCTTGACACTATTTCCTTGGCGCTTGTGTACGTGAAATATTAGTAAGACCCAATTTTACGAATCATAATTTGTACATAGCAGATGTTTTAAGAGAACTGCAACCCGCAGAAACAAAATTTTATTCCATCTGAACTGAAGAATACAAAGTTACTCAAGCTTGGCCGGTGTAGGCGAGCGCCCTTCTAAGTAACCTAAAATTAACTCAGGGCTGCGATGCAACTACCAGCAGCCATACGCTTGCTACGGGCCTCATTTTTAGAAGCTCAAATTGAATCCCAAATCAATTTTAACTTTCTTTCCAAATGTGTCACGAAAGCGCTCGCAATTTGCTATTTTTGATGCGCGGAAAAGTCTAAGGAAGTAATATTGGCCGTCATTCATCCGTTAAGGAACGAAGCTCGTGCGACAGACACCGAGACGCCGACTGCAATGAATACAAAAGGAGCTCCTCAGACCTACGGTACTCCGTAGCTCACATCGAGCGCCGTGTATTATTATTCGCTAGCAGCATCAGAAAGACCTTCGATTTTCCCCTATGGAATTAATCACAGTTACTTTAAAAACGTTGCGCAGTATAAAGGTTTATCGAAAGTGAGAGTATAAGAAAAGATTTACTGAAGCTATATTTTAAGTAAAATATAGTCAAAAACATTCAAATTTCGTTAATAATGTTCACCCATAAATGACTAGAGTTAGTTTGAACAAAGATTGGAAAGATTTCAACGATAATATTGAGGAGAAGAAAATAAAGCGTGCGCCGCTTTCACCTCTTTTTTAACACTCTAGGAAAACATCAATTCTTTGGTCACTGCACTCCCTCGAATTTGTTAATTCAGGTAACACAACACGAGGTCCTATCGTAATCACATCGAGCAGGTGTTAGTAAATTCGTTAGCATGATATTTTAAAAGTCTTGTGTCGACTAATATAACAACTTACGGATAATCACACAACGGAATAATATAACATAATTTTGGTAAATGAGTCACATCTCTTTGGCCAGGACATGAATTGGTAATTCATGCATAATCTCTCCTCATCTTCCCATGGATAACGAAATGCAATTGTTTGGTCTGCGTTTATGCATTCAAAGACGAGAAATTCTCGTCCCCTCCATTAGACTCATTGTTTTACGGCTACAATTTTATGCAAGATCAACTCATCGATATTCCAAAATGTCACAAGCATGAATATGTTTCTATGAATGCAGAATAATCATGAATATGAATATAAAATAAATGTAGACTCCTCCATAATCCTTTCCTTAATTATCACTCTGCAAATTGTATATTACATTCTTGCCGCTCAAAAATACTATGCAGTAAGTTGGTGCAAACCTACATTTCCTTTTATATTTTTTAGTGTATCTTGTGTAGAAAAATCACATACCTTCAATTCTAGCTCTAAGCCTGTGCCTCTGGAATCCACAATGAAGTTTATATTTATGAGCTTGTGAGCATGACTATCATTTTCCAAATTCTAACCCAGTCTTAGACCATTAATAGCCCAGGACGACTGACGGTAGCTGAAGGCTGTCTCCCCGTGAATATGTGTCCATAATCTTTCTGGATCCTGGCTCTAATATGATCATCATAGTTAGTCGAGAGTTCCCTATCGTCATAAAATATGACTTAAAAAGAGCGAATAGAAGGGACCATTTACTATAGACTAAAGAGAACGGGGAAACTATGCACTATGTGTGTTCCCACACATGATCCCCTGCGCATAAACACAGTAAGTTCAGCAAGAAAAAGAAGAAAAAACAAATCAAAGAGAGCAAAGAAGGAGTGAAAATTGAAAAATGCAAAGTGGGCATGAAAGATAGAAGTGTCGAAAGCCTATCTATAGCTGAGGTAACCTAACATATCCCCTGACGACTCCCTACAATCCTCATCGTTTAGGACAAACAAACTTAACTAAAATAAACCTATTGCATGTCCTATACCCCCTGAGAGATTTGGATTTTGGTAAAAGCCAGCTTTCGAAAAATAAAATTGTGCTGTGACTTTATAAAAGTATCGAATCCTGTCCTCAGTTTAGTGCCAATTTTCAGTGAAACTAAACAATGAGGTTGCATAAAAATGACAATTTTATCTAAATTTCCTAATTTATGAATGAGGCTTAATGCCCTTAATGCCCGACCTCGAGCGCTGGGACACATTTTATGATGCCGAAAATATAGAAATGTGTGACCCAACCAAAATTTTAGGGAGCTTTGCATGAAATTTCAAAGTTGCTGAACGAGTTAAGCTCTTGTTGAAGTAATAGAAACAAATATCGTATGTCCATTGAATTACCGAAGTGCGTAAATCTTGGAGAAACTAAGCCACGTTCATTTAGAGTGCAACATTCTTGTTGCTGGTAACAATCACAATAGAAATCTAGAAGTCATTTAAAACGGATTCATCGTTCCCGTGCACAGCAAATGGACCGATAACGACACAAATTATATCTGGCAATAAGAGAGATTGAACTCTTCTCATAATCACCCCATAAAAAGTCGATAGCAATAAATTTCTGCTTTCTTTTCTCAGATGAATTGGAAAAGAAAATTTCATAGGGAACTTCCTTTTCGCAGAGCGATCTTTCTCTTTAGTTGAATTAATCTATTAAACTGAAAAACTTGCTTTACATAAGCCAAGGGAAAATTTACATGAAACAAAAGTAGATGTATTTCTGACCTTCCATTAGGTTCACATAACACTCTGCAGAGCTAAACAGCAACAAAAGTAGTATTTCAGTTTAGCCTTTCTTGTGCTTCTTTTATATATCCAGTAATTCAGCAATAGCCTATGTTTCGAACTTGATTCCAATGCAGCATGAGGAAACCGTTCTAAAATGAATGGTTTCCTCATGCAATGGTAAAGATGAGCAGTAAACATTGAGCGTAGCAGAATCCTGCTCAAAAANAGGCCCCTCGGCTGTAAACAGTGGAGTAAACAAACTTTTAACGCACTCTCTAGAGCGTAAAACCACCAGGCCTCATCCCTCATGGTCTTAAGAAACTCTTCTGTATATATTGAGTTTCTCATAGGCTGCATTGTCTGAATCTGAACGCAATCGTTATCTTATTTACGTTTCGTGCTTAATTATTACTTAATAAAACAATAAATTCATTGCGGTTTTCTTAGACGATACGCCGACAGGGGGCTCGTGAAATGTCCAGGGATGATAACATTAGAAAATCATTTTTTCGTGTGAATTAGTATGCTTGCTATGCATGATTAATACAAAAGGTAAAAATTAGTGTTACAAGTAATGAAAATACGATCTAAAACGTGTTTAATACATTTTCGATATATTTTACAGGATACCATTACATTCAAACAGATCATAAAACATACTTGCATCAATTACTTCGTTAACGTATTCCAGAAATATCTCCAAAACTCTTGCAAGTATCCGATAATTAAAAGTAAGCCACACGAATATTCATTTTCACCTCTCGGTAGAGCTTTGCTCGATGGGAATCAAAGCACTGAGAGACTCGTGGCACAGCGTGACGGGAATGTCGTAAAGGCTGCAGACTAGTTGTTCCTCTGAGCATCTCGTATTCGAAGGCACATGTTGCTGTTCTTCCCACCGCTCAAGCCGTTTTCATTTGAAATGCATTCCTTTCAATGTTTTGCGAAGGAAGTGTTTATCGCTCTCTTTTGCCAAAATATAATTAATAAGTTGACCCTTTACTGACCAAATATTTAGGCACTTAGGCTACATTTAACTTTGCACGAAAAACATATGCGTCCTGTAAGCTGCATTTATATTTTTACGACAAACTAGCACTATCCTTATGAAACAAGACCATATGATCCTTCAGAACTTTAAATCATTAAGTGTGACATTTCTTGTTATTTTTGCAGTCATAATTTCCATGACGTGACACCCAAGACTTGCCATCACCAGCATTCTTCATCCAATTCACAGCGTCCGTCTGATAGGCGAACCATCATTTGAAAAGAATCTTCCACAAACAGAGTGTCTCTCCTTCGGTGAAAGTGAACAGCATATCTCCAATGACACTGACACTTCGAAGCCTCCAAACAAATAGACTTCTCAGAGAAAACTTCACTTGGTTCTCCAAATCAAGCATTCATTTCGGATGAACATAACAACTGCTCGGCTAAACCATCAAGTTTTGCACGTGTTTACCGCTGGCAGTACCTGGAAGGCTGGAGTATTAGAGCAGACCGTCATTGGGGCCAGGCTTGTTGCATACAGGAGGGCGGCAGTGACCTGGAGCGAGTGTCCGTAAGTAAAGGGGATGAGGCCATTGACGCGAGCGGCCTGGAACCACCGCAGCTCCGACCGCCGTTCCCCCCGCCAACCGCCATATTCGGGGGTACCTAGACATCATCCATGCTACGGATCGCTTGGAGAGAGCACACCTTCTTGATGATGAGCTATAGATACGTGCTTGCAAAAGTGGGCCAGGCTTTGAACTGGAGAATTCCCTTTCGTATCAAAAAGTCCAAGCCAGATACCGCAGACGTAACTCAGAGGAGACGTAAGTTATAGTTGAAGTCAAACGCCACTTAACGGCGAACACGATTTTTTTTCATCATTTAAGGAAAGTCCTATGAAGTCGTGTTCCGTCCAAATACAACACAGAAGATCCAGTTTTCTTCCTAAGCAGCGACTTGATGGTTCTAATTTTGCCCAAATCAAGAACTGACGATGCAGCCGCAAGTGCCTCGTCTGCGTAGCCGACGAATTTAAGTAAATTTAAATCACTCCACCCTACGCCTTCCTCAAAAAAAATCTATGAATTTTTTAAGAGGAAATAATTAAGTCTCTTACATTGAAAAGCTTGAAATTTTTGCTTGTGACACCGAATTCACTTCTAATGAACGCCAAATCTTTTCAACCTTGATGTATGAATTTTGAAGCCTATAAACTGCCAGAAAATGTTCGCGCTTTTAAAAACATTCACAAGTACAACATCGCCCCACTTTTGTTGAACTACCGAATTTTTTCGTTATTTCTCAACGAATGGGCGAAGTTTGGAAAATTGAGCTCAGAATCACTGTCCAGGAAAATAGAATGGAAAACCGAAGGTAAAAGACAAACACTTTCCTGCATTACTAATTAACTTAAACCATCTCTTCAATGCAACTCATAGAAAAATGCAACAGCTTTTGTCAGCAATGGGTGGCATTACCAAATCCTTTCACGTAAGCGCGTGAAATGGAAAGAGAAAATGTTAATTCGTTCAGTGTCCGTTTCAAAATAACAGTTTCATAAAATTTTAGCTCCTCATTAACTCAGAAATTGAATGTTTTAGTGCTCAGCATTAGCACTGATAAAAAGTATGAAAAATCCATGACACGACTATAGACTTTAACACGCTAAAAACGTTGCAGCTCGCAAAGAAAAATTTTAAATAAACTCACTTTTTATTCTCTTCGATGCGATGTTTCTATAAAAAAAGTAATGACGCTCTGGTATTTGTCTTAACATGCCTAATGTGTTTTGGATATACTCATCTTTATCGAAAGTGATCGTCTTAATTTAGTTATCTTGGGCCACAGTGTTTTTCTTTTTTTGTAAAAAATACTCTGGAACCTTAATAATTCAGCTTTACAGATGTAAACCTCGCGAGACAAAGTGCAAAGTAAAGGAAATTTCGCTCATCACAGTCGGCAGTTGCGAAAACAAGTAATGAACTGAATGACACATACACAATCATTAGCAGATTTTAAAAGCGTTGTTTGTAGAGGAAACCTCGGTACAGTTCCTTTTCTTACCAAGCCCGTTCGTTCCAGCATCCCACAGCACGAAAGGCAAAACACATCGCGTACGTCGTCATGGATGCCACTCAAATTTTGAGAACATTTAATAATACAGAAAACCTTGAAGCTTCTTTTGCTTCGTACGTGATTCCGTTCAAGTGTCCCACAGCAATACATGCAATACGTCATCCTTGATACACACGAGCGCGTTTTAGACGAGGACGAAGGCTTTCTGGCACGCTCCGAGTCCCTCTTTCGTACGACACAGCGGTCGCGGCACGGTCGCGCAATAAGTTCTGATTAACTTTTCCTCGTGAAAATAGGAGAAAAAATTGGACAAGCCAAATTTTGAGTCGATGATGTGATTGCGTTTTTTCAGGGCAGAACCACTATTTAAAAGTTCGCTTACAATTAAGAATACACCAGCTAGGAAGTTTACTGGCAACCAACTTTTTTGGGGGATGAGATGGATTTTGATGATACTGCGCGCAGTAACAGCCAAAGTATAAGTTCTGGAATAGGCGTAAAGGGCTTGAAGAAAGGAGTTGAGAAAACAGGAGATCCGTACTTTAGATTAGCACGTTTGTCTCGTGTGTTCGCTATTTATCCATGATAACTTCTCGTGGATGCTCAGCAATATTGCAACCACTTATTAATGCAGGAGTTTATAGCACCACGGGATGCGATATGCTCAAGTCAATTCTCACACCATCTCAAGACGTTTAGTTTACACAAATTTCTGGTAGTATTAGCTTCATGAGAAATGTTTTGAGGTTAATGCCATGATGCATTCACACCTTACGGAACTCTGACATTGGATTGGTTACTGCGCGACTGGTTTGCATTTTTAGTGGAGCAAACAGGAATAAAGAAAGAGATAACTCATCGTACATCCAGTACAGCTTCATTCAACCCACATCTTCGACTGTGGGTCTCGAAGCAATCGTTTCGCTACCGTACTTCGCTATAAAATACAGAAGGATCCAAGAAAATGAACCCACTGTTCGCAATTCAGTAACTTTGAAACAAAAAGACTTACACTTATAAATCTCATGCGACAGTGTAGCGTAGCCATTAAATTAGCCGTGAACAGAGGCGCTCGCTCCCAGTTTGCCCGCATGCAAGGGTCTTTTGTTTTGAAATTCATGAATTACAAACAGTGAGCTCATTTTTTATCTCTTTGTACAGTTTACGAAAATGATTTGAAGAAATACTTGGGCATGCATAAGTAAAGTAAGCAGCTAATATGCATGCTCATGGAAGTTCATAATGAAAAAGGTCTAATAGATGGCACACTTGAAGAAAATAAGAAAATACAGCAATAATCGACATAAATTATTCCGTAAAGTTGTTTTGCAGCATTCATGAAGTATTTAATTTCTTGAAACACCGTATGCACAGCATGAGGGGGATATTTCTTCAAAATTTTAAAGCAACCAAAGACTTCAACCGAAAATAAGCATATGTTGACATATGAAGATGAAATAGTTTCAGTATTTTATTTTAAAATGTAAATTCTATCAGGAGAAAATGGTGTTCACTGATGTGAACAGAAATGTTCACAAAAAGGCAAAACTGGAAGAAAGAAAATATATTTTAGCAGCGTTTCAATTTCGCTTCATTACTACGAGCCAAATTTCTGCTCTCGCGAGGCTCCTTCCCAAAAGAAAACTAAACCTTCTTAATCTCGCTCGCATATCTTTATCAGAAACTTCTTCACGCTGACCTCAAAAGATGTTTCCGAAAGCCTCGGAAGAACTTGAATGTTCATGAAAATAATCCCACCTAATCTGGAGCTAAATTTTCAAGATTACTGGACTCGATTGGCTTCTTTCTGAAGCGATCGCAGTGGCAGGGCTCTGGATATTGCGTTTCTTGTCTTCCGGAGAGAAGGCGCTTCCAATTTTGCTCTCAGCAAATCCAATGATCAAGCTAACCAATTTATTTTCCGCTTCTACACTGAGTATTATTAAATATAAATATCACTGAAAGTAATTTAACCCTTGGGATAAATAAATCTCTTCTTAATCTAAGCTTCTGTTTTATTTACTGGCAGAAGACTGTTGGTTTGTTCTGTTCGATCGCAATAGATGTGAGAGTCTAGTAAAGACAACAAAGCTTTAGCCGTCGGTGCAGAGGGAACATTTTTCTGTGATTTCTGCACAGCTTTCTTGCCGATACAGAGTTATTGAAGGATTCTTCTGCTTACTCCAGCATTTTTGCTGATGGAAGACAGTCAGCAGTTAGCAGAGGGAATTTGTTTCTTATTTTCAGGGTTTCTCGTAGCAATGGAAAATATTGCAAAGTTCCTCCTGAATTACTGAACTATTTCTAAGTACCTCTTGAAAACGTGGATCATATATCCGGTTATGATATCACTGATGTTCGACTTCACCATGTATGAACCTGGTGTGGTCTATCATAACATTTTCTAAGCTTAAGGGAAAAATACTGCGATCAGAGCCTGACTACACCAGAAAGAAGTTGGTCAACAGCCTCGTCACCCCCTCAAAAAACTGATGAGTCAGTTTTGAGCCCAAAGAGCATCGCCAGTTTTCTCGATACGAAGGTACTAAGAATTGGTGAAAATATCGCACTACAGAGCGGGATGTGGGCCCGCTGCGGTGCATTTCTGAAAGAAATTTAAGTGCTTACCGCGGCGAGCGCATTTTTGCAACATTATGCTAAGTTCTCGTGCAAGAACTCTAAAAATATATCCTAGTCGTTTACTGCACGCTTTGATTTGAGCTCAAAATTTTAGTTCTGTGTAGTTGAAGTAGGTGCTCTTGGCACTCTAGTATTTCGGATACAAAGAACTAAACTATTTCAACACAAATCAAATTGCGCATGAACAAGTACGACATCTATGGAAAACTACCGGTATATTAAATCACAGCACAGGTATAGCGTATGTTTAAAGTACAAAATACCATAAAACACTACTCTTCGAGAGCAGCATCGACCCTCTCTCTTTCATTTTAGAATAATCCATGCAAATTTAAGGAACAATATCAGCACGGTCATCGGAGGCAAATGTTTATGAGACCCAATTGTTAAACTTCATGATGAATTCAACACTTCTATCCAAGTGCCCCTCAGGTAAAGTGCTCCCACTGCAGGTGCGGGTCAATTTCTCGGAACGGCAGCGACTTTATCGGAAAATCAAAGAGCGAAAGAGCTCGAAATTTCCTTTTCGCCTCGAATGTAAATATCTCAGACGCATCTTGCGACGCCTTCAACATAGAAGTTTACGTTATCGTGATGTCAATCAGATTTTCGATATCTCTGGTATTCAAATTCTCTATATGTTTTCCTCGAAGGCTGCTAATTGTTCATACACTTCTTTTGTGCTAATTCGATGGTCTTGATGAACAATGAAAGACTTATAAACAACCATCTAGGTAATTATTCATCCCTTTTAACTCTCGAAAATGAGCAAAAAATGCTTATCACCCATGACATGCATCCTCATCCAAATGCCATTACAGTCAAGGGCCTCTGTAGGTTATTTCAACACTCACTGAAACGGAAGCATTTGGCTATTATGCATATGCATAATAGCGTGTCATTGAAATGACTTACTCCGACCCAGGCACCAAGTGCTGCGACACTGGAGAGCTTTAGTGCTTTCCTTAATGTCATAGAGACGCTCCCTCAGACGCTGCTGGAGGCAATTGTTTTAAGAAAATCATCCGACGTCTATGTAGATCATGAAAAGGCAAATATTGGAACAAGCTCAAGCTGCGAATAGTGCGATCGAGGGTTTTCTCGGAGAAATGGCAAAATCTTCTCTCGCAAATTGTTCACAGGCGACTTTATTTATAATTTGTAGAGCGTGTAATTTTAGTCAAGGAAATGATGGTATCGTACCCAATCCAACAGATCGATCTCTCTACGGTGAGATCGATATTTTAGAACGATTACCTAGAAAACTTTCTCAGACATCGAAGGTTAACATTGGTGATCAATTCTATGGAGGTAGTACTAGCTCCATGAAGGTGGGAAAGTTATGCTCGCACTTCACAAAATTTAGAGGAATTATTTAGCTCTAGTAGTTGAAGCAGCTTCTGTTTCACGTATATATTTATTTCGGGGGAATTTCAGTCTAGTTAAAAACCACAAAATAAAGGCAGGAAACAACATACTAGTTTTAATTTTTAAAACTTTTCTTTCTCTAGAGCTTTCGAGCTAGACACCGCTCATCTTCAGTAGA
>VOMN01108246.1:0-13883 GCA_014899125.1 Orchestia grillus | reverse complement strand
GGTGTCATTGGTGTTGGTGTCATTGGCGTTGGTGTTATTGGTGTTGTTGTTTTTGGTGTTGGTATTATTGATATTGGCGTTGCTGGTGTTGGTATCGCTGGTGGCGGTGTGAGGGGTGTTGGCGTTGGTGTTGCTGGTGACGGTGTTGTTGGTGACGGTGTTGCTGATACTTCTGTGATTGCTGATGCTGGTTTTGAAGACACCTGTATTACTGATGTTGACATTCAGGTTGTTGTCGCTGGCGTTGATGCTGCTCTTCTTGAAGTATTGTTGTAGTTTGATGCTTCCAATTCCCTCGTAGCATCACTACTGCCTTACCCGACGAACAGTCAAAAAGTTCCTAGATAATGAATCGAAAAGGGTAATTTTTCGAATCCTTATAATTATTGTTGTACATGTGAGCCGTCATTATTTCCTCATTTTGTAACGGATGCTGGCCCTGGTGAAGTACTCGGGAACCGTACGTGAGGTCGACGGGCATTGAACTCCTGGAAAGTTTTGGAGGCGTCTTAGAACTTTTGGTCTGCCCCTCGCGTGTTTGTGCCGTGCTGCAACAGCTGGCTGTGACTCCCTGCTCTGGAATGAGGGCGTCACTGCCACGCTGCTTCCATCGTATCATCTTCCTGCACCTCTGCACTGTCGCATGAATTCTTCCACATCACTCCTACGCCTCCAATGCTTACCCACAGGATTGTTCTGATTTCAGTGATTCTCCACATTCGGCGGTTCTTTTTCTTCGGTGCGTGTCAACTTGGTAACGGCGCACCTGCTGTCTCTGTGTGTCGCTACTTCCTCGTTCGTACACCTGCTGATGAGAAGTTAGCAGGATCTGTCATTTCATTTGCTTGTGACCGTTAGCTTACATCATCAAGATCTCTCTTCTGACTGTTTTGTAAACTAATTTGTGGATAATGGGATAAAATAAAATGAGCCCTCTTGTTTGGGTTGGTAATTTTTTCCAGGTAGGGCTGTTGCTCAATTTAATTTCAAACATTTCACTGGAAGCAAAATTTTTGGGGTGTCATTTAGCAGTCAGCTCTCGTAAGCCTTGACACTGCAGGTTCATTCTGAAAGAGAATTTCGGCTCTCGTTTTACAGGCTGCATTTAAATACTTCCACGTTGTTCGACCTAGAGTCGGGCGAGAAGGACTCTTATACTGGCCTCATGAAGCGCCGCTAACGGCTGTGATGATTGTTCTTTTCTGTGACCCCCTGTTCTAACCAGCCGAGAGCAACGCTACCCTATTAGAAGGCTGCACATTTTTGAGCGTTGAAGCAAGCCCGGGGCCTACCTTCGTGTTCTGATTTTTTCACCGTGCTCTCTTTGTTCCACTGAAGCTCCAGTCCCGGCTATCGCTCGTCTTCAGTCATAATGAAGGCTTCCGTTGTGTGTTTAGACCTCCGGCCGAGTGATTAGCTCCCAACACAGAGGGCAGTTGGGCGAACGCGTCTCACCTTGACGTCTTTCTCGCCAGGACAGAGAGCCCTCGAGCCAATTTTGCCTCACTGATAAGTCGAAATCAACCCCAAAACTCTTTACTTTCGAAATCAGATTTTATTGCAGTGGCTCTCTGTTTTTTTCTCGAAAATAACATGGTTCAGGGTAGCTCGACGGGCAACCATTAAGTTCTAACTAGTTTTGCTATTGTATTTGTACCAGTCTATTACGACCACGTCGTGATTTTCCATCACATTTTATTGTTCATACATAACACTAGGGCAAGGCTTACAGTGTCATTTTGAATTTACGTTTTTACGTTTTTGTCACGATCTTAAGGCTCATTTGTGAATGCTAATTCAGTAATGTGGTGATGCTGCTTGTTCAATAATGCTATAAAGCTTCTAGTTCAATAATACAAGCCTGCTGCTAATTCATCTTATCTTTCTAATTTTTAATTCTGAGAATGGGGAGCGGAAATTATTTTTCCCTACAAACCCTACTACAGGGCTTAGTTTTTTGTATTACTGGTGTTGTAGCATGGTAGTACAGACATTAAGTGTATGCTAACTTGCCAGAGTCGTGCAGCACGCAGCAAACCACCATCCGACATTAATTCTTTGCTCAGCAGGTTTTCCAATGAAGGCGCGTAATTTTCAAAAGTATTTTCTGCCTTTAGATGTGCAGGGATAAGTACATTCGAGAATGAGAGGTTCATACCATGAGAGATCAAGGAAGGATGATTCAACTCGTTTCAAGCTTACTCGAACGAAAATCAAACGCGTCAGCTGGGCTGAAGCAAACAACTTAGTTAAAACGAGTTAACTCGTCCCTGCCGGGTAATAACGCGAGTCTACCTTCACTAAGCACGCGCCTAAGCCCCGGCACGCTGAGGGCAGCCTCTCTGTGGAGCAACTCTGCCTCCATGCATCACCGCACGTCATGCCTCGTCATGCGACCTGCCTACAGTGCCGCTGCTGCAGCCGCTGCGGAGCAGCTCTTGGGCCGTGACTGAGGGCTGCGGCCTCCTGAGTGACGGCCGGGAAATGCGCCCTGCCTGAGTGCGTAGCTGTGTAGGATATGTCTGGGTTTAAATGCCTGCGTGTTTTTTGATTTGATTACTGCGTGCCTGTGTGCTTGTACTTTAGAGAGTTTGTGGCTGTGAGCTTTAAGTATGATGAGTGCACAAGTTTCCGGCATTAGTTTGATGAGTACAGGTGAGTGTACGCCTAGTTGGTGAACACATGACTATGCGCTTTCACTTGAATTGAAAAGTACATGTTTATCTGGTTTGATTTTGGTTTGTACATATCCGTGCACTCTTAGTTTCACGAGTACATGCCTATATACGTCACGAGTACATGCCTATATACGCTTTCAGCTTTAGGAGTGCAAGCCTGTCTATCATAAGTATGAAGAGTGTAAGCCTATTATTATAAACTATTTGTGAAAGTTAGAGTTTATATTGTTTTAAATTGGACAGTACAGGTTGAGGCTGCTGGCAAGTTCAGAAATAATCACTTTAATCTCTTGACTCCCGAGTTGGTTGGAGCGTAAACATGCGTCAAGTGTTGTGAGGGCTGTGCGTGTGCATGCCTCGACACCAGATCCACGCGCCACTCCTGAAAGCCCCCTTCAATTCCTACTCAAGACAAAGGTCTTAGGTGGATGTACTCCACACCGCTGAGGGTCGGTCCGGCTCTCCTGACTGGTGATGCGTGGGTTTTGGGTTACGTAAATGTGTGTTCGTTAGTACTTCATGGTCATGATTTTCATGGTATTCGTAGTTTATATGATGTAAGTATGGGTACGCTAGTACTTCACGGTCATGATTTTCGTGATATTCGTACTTTATACAATGTAAATGTGAGTACGTTATTACTTCACGGACATGATTTTTATGGTACTAGCAGTATATACGATGAAAACATTGGCACTCGTTTACTTCACGGTCACGTTCTCATAGTATCGGTAGTTAATACGATGTTAAACGGAATCGATAAATTCCCGTTCTTTAGACATACGGCTACGGCTTCTTTTTAAAAATGTGAGCAAATTTTTGGTGTCATAATGGTCCATGAGATATTCCTTTTCTGTTAATTATATGCTGTAATAGAAGAGAACAATATTTTTTGTCCAAAGGTTTGTCACATACACTGTTGTTCTAGAGTTCAAAGTGCTCTTTTAAAATTGCTGTTGTTTTATTAATTGTTAAATCCGCATGTATAAAAAGACTGAGTACATGTAGACTTTCTAAATAGGTCATTACTCTTCTCTCCTGTGAGTTCGGTAGCGCAAGCGGCAGCGTGCTCACCTTGTTGTCAGAGGGTTCTCAGTTCAAAACGCCTGGGCAAAGTTCCTTCCTTGGGAAAGGAAGAGTAAATACGACATGCCTGAAAAGGTGGCACATTGGTGTAGCCTGGGATGTGGTGCCTGAACAAATTCAAAAGTTTTCGAGGTTATAGGTATTGTCACCCGCACGTATGAAGCTAACAGCTTTACCGCTGCCTAGGGTTAGTGCCATTTATACTAGTATTTATCCTGATTAGTTATGTTCCTGTAGAAAACGCATTAGTTACACTAGAATTTACGCTGCCTAGTTATGTTCCCTAGAAAACAAAGCTTGCGATGAGCTGTGCAAAAATTGATTTGAAGGCAAACTTGCTACTCTAGCAGCAAACAACTTACTTCGTATATTGTGGTGTTGGGAGATGAAATTTGCCAGGGCTATGATACTATGCGAGCCCTGTTTGAACAAATTTTACTGTTAGAAGTTACCCATTTTTCAGGGAAAACGGCGAGATAATCTGCTCCTGACATCGTATGTAATCAAGACGTGATCAGCAGCGATTAATATAGGACACTTATAAGGGAGACTGAATTATTGTGAAATAAGTAGATATTGAAGGGTTTGATACTCTGGACATAATTCTGTAAATTTCAATCACAATTTAACTGCTTTTCCTTACCTTGTGTTAAAAATGATACTCAATCAGAAATTATGCAGACGGTAGTGTAGTCTCTACTTTATTTTCTTTTGACTAGTGAACGCCGTACAAGGAGTACCATGAATGTTGGTCAGTGCACATATGTGGATCTTTGCTTGATGCCACTGTCCGAGTTGTTGGTCGGTATCGTTCATTCACGAGGTCCGTGGTGGCTTATTATTCTTTGTCGTGAAGCGGCATGCATGGCACTTGGTCCTCAACAGAGAATCCTTGATGGTGGCAGCACCGCTTCAAGGTTCCTACCGAGTTTACTTTCTTGCCCTTAGAGGAAGAGGATAGCTTTAGTGCTCACTTTCGTCCCCTCAGAGGATAGTCTTAGTGTTCGCTTACTTACCCTAGGAGGATAGTCGTACCGGACATAAACTATTTCTAATTATTAAGCTTCAAAGATCGTTGTTGTTGAGGTGGCAGCTCTGCATAGCTTTTCGTTGCATGAATCACGTTTGCTTTTTCCAAGTTCTTGATTGTATATTTGTTTAACAACGATGGAAGAAAAATAAATTCTTGAACTGGATAAAACTCAGCGATAAAACTCCAAATTTCAGCCCATCTATTGAAGTAATTACTGAAGATAAAAATGTCCTTTCCCAAAATACGGTAACTAATTGTCAAGCGCTGTTGTAAAAGCTGCACATGAGACAATGGGAGCTGCGAGAGTGCCGGCGCAGGCGTGAGGAGCTCCTGGACCGCTGTCTGAGTAACATTGTCTCGGGCTCTCTTTATTAGTTTCTGTGTGAACTACTCTGTAATTAAACCGGTCCTTCACAAGTGATTTCCTCAAGAAGAGAGCTTTGATATGAAATTGTGAAATGACTTCTTCAGATAAACGCTAGTGGGCCTTAGGCTTCAGACGATGTATCGTGACATTGAGCGAAAAATATGTTCTTCCATACACGAATTCAAATTTCATGAAATCGAAATATTGGAGACAGGGACGCAATCTATCCATGAGCCTTCATTTGTACCGCTGAAGTTCAATTAATTTTGTACTGTTTCCTTGAGCTGTTCCGTTTAAGTTGTGCTTAGGCGAGTCGGAGAGTTCGTATGAGGCCTCAAATCTGGAGACTTAATTTCTTGTCAAAATGAGATGTGCTACCACCAGTGACGGTGCTTTCCAGCTCCTCGCGCCGCACGATGCACACTTTTAGGGCAGATAGATTCATTTTAAGATACATTTGGTCACTTAATAAGAGTAAAAATGATAATTTTTTAAATTGAAAATGTTCTTCGTTATTGCACATCCAATTTTATCGAGGACATCAAACTTCATTGAGAGATATCCAACTCTGTTGAGGGACATCCAACTCTGTTGGAATGATTTGCATTGTGTGACCCTCATCCATACGAATGATTTGCATCGTGTGACCTTTATCCATACGAATGATTTGCATCATGTGACCTTCATCCATACGAATGCTTTGCATCATGTGACCCTCATCCATACGAATGATTTGCATCATGTGACCTTCATCCATACGAATGATTTGCATCGTGTGACCTTTATCCATACGAATGATTTGCATCGTGTGATCCTCATCCACACGAATGCTTTGCATCATGTGACCTTTATCCATACGAATGATTTGCATCGTGTGACTTTCATCCATACGAATGATTTGCATCGTGTGACCCTCATCCATACGAATGATTTACATCGTGTGACCATTTCATGAGCACGATTGTCATTTTCTAATGTGCAAAGCCTTTGCATATAATAGGCATCCCGTGTTACACATCGCATTTGCCAAATGACCTTTTCGAGTAGCGCATCGCTTCCATTTGATCAGTTTTATGTCGTACAGGTCGTATATGTTAAATTAGGTTGATGTGATCTAGGTCACATTTTAGAAATAATAAAGATGGGATCTACAGTGTTTTGCGTACACACATGGGGGCAGCAGGCCAATTAGAGTGCCATGATGTACATATTTCTGTAGCAACATGAAGGCATTAGTGTCATTGTTTCAGCAGTCGAGGGTTGTGCGGGAGCCCACTGTACGCGACGGTGATCCTTAGCTTTGCTGGGCTAACGAGCTAAATCTGAGCATAAAATTCGCAGGCCTTTCGCAGTTTTCATTGTATTGTTGCCGGTGTTTTGAGGCAGTCTGGGCTTTCCATTGCTATTGCAAAGTTGCTCCGAAAGAAGTTCTCTGTAGTCGACTTTTATGAATGGCTTGGCGCAACACTTCGATGCGTGGGTCGTAATTTTGATGCATTTTTGCTGTTGCTCCCTTGAGTTTCCAGCGAAAATGGCGAGGCTTGGTCGTAATGAATCCCACTTTCCCGATTTGTCAAAACTCCTTCGACAAATATTACCTAAATTTTAAATGTTAATTGAACTCCCAAAATGAACGCACTGCAGCCGTACGATTCATTTGTCCACGTCGTTCATTTGTCCCGAACAATTTTTCAATGCTTCGTAAAAATACGCACGGGTTTTTGTGCGTTTTGCTTTGGAAATTACCAGTGAGAGTAATGTCTATTCGTCATGTTTTCTCAATAGTTTGAGGTGTATATACCGGCTTTTGAATTTGCAGGATTTAATTGTAGCAATATTGGTGGATACGAAGTGTTGATTTAGTGGTAGTAGTGTGAGAGCTAAGTAGTGGTAGTAGTCCTGAGAGCTAAGTAGTGGTAGCAGTCTGAGAGTTGACAAGTAGTGGTTGTAGCCTGAGAGTTGACAAGTAGTGGTTGTAGCCTGAGAGTTGACAAGTAGTNAAGTAGTGGTTGTAGCCTGAGAGTTGACAAGTAGTGGTTGTAGCCTGAGAGTTGAGAAGTAGTGGTAGCAGCTTGAGATTGAGTCACGTATAGCTCAAAGCAGAAATTGGCGACTCTCTTACATTTAGAATTATGTGACATGGAACGAATATTAAAGATGACAATGCGAGGGACCTGCGAGGTCGTCCCTTAAAACGAATAGTCCATAAATCTGCTTGCTGCACAAAACTCTTGGGTGCACCATAATTTGGAGTCAACGACTTTACAAATCATACGTTTTTTTAACATTGCCGCTTCTTTTCGTATGAAGTTTAGCAGCTCGTTGCCATGGTGTGCCATCATCTAGCCTGCAGGGGTCAGCGTGCCGCCTCTCCGGCACAACAAGTCTGTCTTGAAAGCACCGACGTCCCGCACACAGCACTGCGTTTGTGTACACACCCCTCATATGGTTGTCAAGCCTCTGCGCCTTGCTCCTTGCATGTACACGAGCTCAGGATTACAGGCAGGCTGGCCCTACTGTACCTAAACCTGCATGCTAGCTTCTCCCGTTTTATAGATGGGAATTTTTGCCTCCATAAGCTGGCACGTTTTTTAGAATTCGTCTTGTGTGCAGATGTTTTGCTGATGCGCTATTTTTTGTCTGTGGTTCACCACAGAAGTTGTCTTTTTGGAGCTTGTCTTGCGCGCAGATGTCTTCATGATACTTTGTATTTCTAGAAAACATGCGAACGTAAGTATTGTCATCAATATTTAACAGTCAGTGAGCTTCTCCTTAGGCGTCTCTCGTGCCTGGTACTTCGAGCGCCCCTCCGTCGTTGCGAGGCCCTCCGGCGCATTTCTATTCTCACAAGCATCACGCTGAGCGATAAATAAGTGCATGAAGAATGTATGACCGCCTTTCTGCAGTTGTCCAATGTACTTAGTGAAGTTTGTTTACATTTGCAACTATGAACTTTGTTGCTTGTGTGTAGCGTTCGAAATTTCATTTTTAACTGCGTAGAATTGTTCAATAAAAACCACGAAAATAGTTCAATCACTCGCTGAATGGCTTTGGTGAATACACTTTATCGGAACGTTGAATTTGACATTATCCCTCGGATGTGCTGTAAACCTGACACCGATGTCAAGTCTGACAGATGCATAGTTACGGCTCTCAAATACATAGTCTGATACCGATATAAAGTGCTGACAAAGCTCCAGATGCGTACTTAAGTAGGTCCCTGCTGAAGAAGTAAAAATGGAGGTAGTTTTTGGAGCACCTAAGTAATAATTAGTTGACGAACAAAAGATGATTTCTAACATAAAATATCTCAACTGAGGAAAGCACTCCATGCGTATGACATTCGTCAACAAGTAAGACTTTTTTTTCGTAAAATTGAATACAAATGAAAACTGAATGTGCTCGTCGACGTTTGAATAGGAAAACAAGAACAACAACATATTAATTCGGAATCAAGCTTGGGAAGGCGCACTGGAAATCCTTGAGTGGGGGTTCGATCTCATAGAAATGGATTTCAGACTTTATGGGCCATAAATTTCAAGGCCCCGGAAAAACTTTTTCCCTAATAATTTTCACAGGGCCTCGCAGTTTAAGGCGTGAGATTCGGTGGAGGCCTATGACGACATGTGATTTTGGGCAACTTACGTGGACATCGGTACCAGCAAATGCAGGGTGTTGCAGGAACGGTGTTGTCGCACAATTATACGTAGATCATGAGATACGAGTATTTATTAAAAAGAGTACAATTAAGTTTTGAAAAACTAAGTAGCGGATGAATACGTTTGTTATTCGTTACCAAAATAGTAAACTGATTATTCAATATTTAATGAACGCTTAATGGACGCTTCGTGGTTATTACATTTTTTTCGCGAAACCTCGTGTGATGCTACTCGAGCATCACACGAGGATTTTGGTTCACCTCGTATGATTTTGGTTCATACTATCTAGCTGGTCAGGGCTATATGATCAAGTCCAACGATATTTTGTCTTAAAGTAAGGTAATTATTCGTCAATGCTCTCATTTTTGTTGTTGCATTGTTAATTCCTTCAAAACGTGACCAGAATCAAGAGACAGCGAATAGGAGATTTTCAGGGTCCGACATCGTCTTGAAAATGAAGGTGAAAACTCGTTTGCTTAAGAAACAGTTTCTCAGTGGAGACTCACACTGTTGTGACTTTTCCGTTGCATTTTCATTTCGCAGTTGCGGAGTTGGAGCGCTCAAAAATCGTCCTCTGAAGTCGAGTTTCGCGATTACCTTCAATGGCTGCGCACGCGCGCCGATGCTCGAGGGCGGCCCTGCAGCGCAATTAACGGCATGCACACGCTCTGATAAAATTGAGCTTTATTTCTTGGTCTTTTTCGCTTTGGTCAGGTGCGAGCGAGCTCTTACAATGGGTTTGTAAAAAATGGCAATTGAGTTCTGGGCATTTGTTGCTTATGATTGGCTAACAAAAATTGCAAGTAAGTTTTTTGCGAGGGTACTGGTGCGTTTGTAAATAGTGTTGACAAATAAATTCTGAGTGAGCTCTTTACACTGGCATACACTTGCTTCGACATACGTAGATATAATTCGCTTTGAGAGAAATATTCGCTTTGAATACAATCGATATATAGCTCACTGATTCTTCGCAATTCATAGGGTGCTAGGGATTAAAGCTGTTCAAGTTTGAACTTTATTCGCCAAGCTGCTATGTTTTAGGTAGAGATTTTATGGATGCATTGACCATTTTTTATTCTGCTACGTAACGTGGATCAAAGCATTTTTTCTGGGGATTTTATTTATTAGTTCACGCTGATGTAGGGTGGAAGTTTGTCTTGCTCTGCCTCGCTATTTTGCTTACATGCTACCATCGTGATGACGAGGTGGATAGTATTGTTAAGCAAAACTGTAATTTTACTCTAACATTTGCAATTCTCAGAGGTTCCCCCAGGCAGAAAGTGACAGAACTCCCCAGCACTGCCCGGTGCACTAGAGGACTCTTGAGCTCCGCTCGCAAGAACACCTGGATGTGCCAGTCATGACACGTGGATGTGCCAGTCCTGCAGTTCCGTCAGTTGTGGCGAGCTGTGCTAGTCGAAATGCTTAAGTTTTGACAGCTTTTAGTATCTCATTAAAAATCGTTCCATAGTAGCGTTGTGATGATGAACTTGATTAAGTGCAAGCGGGTTTTAATTTAACCCTTGTAGATTACCATAGCGTGTCTTGACCGTATTGTGTTCCCGATTGGTCCAGAAATATTTGACGTTGCATTTGACTTTCACAGGGGAAGTTCTTGTTTCCGCGACTAATGTCTCATGATGACTTACATTAGAAGCTTTACTTCGTCTCGATCCGACTCTCTGACTTTAATCGGAGCCTATGATTGTCTTTGGAAGTTGGCTTGTGATTGAAACGAACTTTTTAAGTTAGATCCAGACTTGCGGCTTTCCATTGCTCACGACCGGGCTCTGAAAGCTTAAAAATTCAACAGATGGCTGAAGTTGGGGCATAGATTCGATGATACAGAGTTGAGTGCAGGCCGTGTTTCGTGGCTCCCAATAATTCAGGCGCGATAGCCGTAACCTGCTGCATCGTGCCAACTTGCCCCTTGTTTATGGCGAACTTTTGAGCAACAATCCGCTTTTCTGTTTGTTCACGCCAAGTTTTGCCATCGAGACGCCCATTAATCTTCCTTAAGAGAGGTTCTCTCTGATTGAAAATGGCCGATCTCCGAACTTCTTTGTGAGCTGAAAATTTTCAGTCGCATTTCCGACTGCCTGCGATTGGCTGCTAAAATTGCAGCTAAAGTTTTTCACGTGGATATCAGAGGGAGGTTTGTGCCACAGCCGCCGTATATATAGATATGGGGCGGTGGCGTGACCGGCCACTGTCTGCGCTGGCGACCATGTTTACTTCCAAGAAAACTGTCTCCAGCTCGAATGTTGTAACCGGGCTGATTGTCTTCGTGACGGACGGCCGCCGAGGTCGGTATCCGCTGCTCAAAAGAAACCGTTTTTGATCCCGCAACTGCGGCAAAATACCGGCATTTCACCGAGCTTTCATTCGTTAAATGTTCACCTTTGTAGAATTGCGTCGTGGTTCAGACAACGCTCCTTGATCTCCTGAGAGAGACATCCTCGTGTCTTTGGAAAAAACTCTTAACATGGATTTTTCCTTAATTGTACTCGGGAGCCACTGCTAGAAAATTGCTTTCATTTGGATAAGTATGAAAAACATTAGTCTGGAAATAACATGGTGTTTGAAATGGTCTGTTTATGTTTACGAACTAATCGAAAGAATAAATATTGTTTGCCACGCACGATGCATAATCGTTCCTGAGGAGTGTGCTTTCACAACAATGGACTGAAGAAATTCAGGTAATATAACATCCCTGACTTTTCATATGAGAAACGAAAATTGACGTTAGGAGGATGTAACGTTTTCTTAATACCTTGATTATGTTATCTCATATTCAATCAGTCGGCAATGTTATGATATTTAAATTTCATTGGTATAAGTAGCACTTCAACCAACCTACATTCTGTATGAAATTATAAGTACGCAACCTCTTCTTGGATGAAATTTTCTGTGTGTTTTTTAGTTAATGTTGTGTTTTATGCAAAACTTACGAACAAAATGGGATTCCTCTTTGTAAATTAGACAATTTTTCGTTTCATTAATTCAGTCCAAACCGTTGCTCATTTGCATTCAAATTTCAGGAAGATAAAGGAGTAATTCTTTTGAGCTCATCCACTCAGTCCGTACCCTAAACGCGTGAGTACATTCGAGGTTATTTATCTAGAGTATTTTTCTATTTTTGGCTGGTTTCTTTGAACTCTAAGCGCTGCAGTTTACGAGAACAAAAGACACCATCGTGAAAAGGCAGAGCATGTTTTAGTTTTGCTTACCTAAGCTCAGATAATATACGTACTGCAGCAGCAATCAGTTGTACTGAAGTTCACGCTGTTTGTTCTTCGATTGTTCTCCGATTCTTTGTTTTTCACTCGGAGAAAACTTCAGTTCACTCATGAAAATACCTCCCCGCTCTTAAGAACCAGCGACGGAGAAAAGCATCCAAGCGTAATCCCGGTGCAACATGCGTAATGGGAAGCACATGCGTCAGAAAAGGAGAGCGCATGAAAGTACATTTCAGATCATGCGTCACTGATGATACGACGTCTGTAGAATGATACAACAGAATAGAATTTCATCATATCATTAATCTACCACGAAGTGTTTTTAAGATTCCTGCACGTTTAAAGTAGCCTCAGCCAAAGCTCAAATTTCTTGAAATAATTCGTTTATTTTTCAGACTGAAAAAATTTTCTACGGCAAATTAGACCAAGGAAATTTGAAGTAGATAATTAGTTCATAAGTTACTATGTTATTTACCTACAAGCAATAGGTTCTAGTTCTCTGTGGAACACCTTGCTTATCACGAAAAGACCTATGATGTGAGTTGAGCGACTCGCAACAATTTCCTTTAGCAACGGGAGAATTCCGAGGAAAGATCATACGCTCTATTTTTTTTAAAACGTGTATATACATTCAGTGGACTAAGACCAGCTGTCTTTCTCGCCCGTAGACATACCATATGAACAAGCGTAGAGTGCAGACAATGGCCTCGAGATAATCTGAGAGGGCTCCTTTGCTGTCACTTGTTGCATGCTGCTCATTGCAATGAATTGACTCCCTCGCTCCTTCCCTCCCTTCACCACACTCCGAGAGGGTGTGGGTGAAGTACGTACACGAACTGCGGAGTGCAGGCACAGTTTGTGACGGAAGCCTCGGCTCTTGTACACTAGCGAGTACATGTGATGCGCGAGGAGTGAGTTATGCCTTGCTTCGGCTCAACACTCGCATGAAGGACTTCTTCGAGAACAATACAGGCATTGAAAGATGCGACTAAATGGTGCCCCAGTATCGTTAGGAATAATAAATCCTCTCACAGAGCTTTGGTTTTTAATTGCCAGAACTTTAACCATTGTTTGGCGTATTTATGTATTTGGCATAGTGACCAGGCATATTTAGGGGAGCGAGCGATTTCCTTTTTTTTACATTTCTTTAGCTAGATGTTCATCTCAGTTTATATAGTGCAAACTCTTGGGATATGTATGTAGAAAAAATTAAAATATATCAACATATCATTATCAAATGTAATATGTTCTAATATTAAGAATTATCTTTGTTGTTCAACAGTTTTTCCCTAAGCAGCTGAAGCTTCCACTTGGAAATAGCTGTAACATTTTTCTAATAAATGATGCACTTCTTTATATAAATCCGTCTGTCGTTCGCGTTAGGGACACTGTTAGGGTACCTCTGTCATAGATAGGCCTTCGGAACATTTATTTATCTTTCTTGCCCACTTTGCTTTTTTCCATTTTCATACCTTGTTTGCTCATTGTTCTTTATAACTTCCCCTTCTTCTTTTTTAACTTACTACTTCTAATCGTATGGGCAGGAAGTCGCCTGTGTTGGAGCACACTGTGCACAGACTCCACGATCCCTTCAGTCGGTGCTGAATGGTCCTTTCTTTCGCTCTCTTGAGATCGCCTTTGTTGTGGCCAGGGAGCTTTACACTAATTTACCGACATTAGTGGTCACAATGATAGTAATTATTATGATAATAGTAATAATAATGCTGGTAATAATGATACACCACTGCGTAGTACGAGGGCGGCTAAAGCATCAAATTATGCCAGTGTTGAGGGTTCGTGAGCCCGGAGGGCTGTAAGAGG
>VOMN01108237.1:0-20464 GCA_014899125.1 Orchestia grillus | reverse complement strand
TTCAACAAAACCTGTGTACTAAGGGCGATACAAGGAGGAGGAGGGTCTGTCAAGTTCTTGGGCTGTTTCAGATACACAGATGTGGATCCTTTACTTGAGGTATCTGTCAAACTGAACCAGCATGGCTACGGTGGGCTGTTAAATAATCAGATGCTGTCATTTACAAAATATCTGAATGAATAAATACAAGTTGTTTGCCTATCTTTCAGAATAATAACTGCCAGGTACAACGAGCTAGAACGTCGTTGATGAGTATGGCAGTCATTCAGGACAGGTCAGGCATTTAGATTTACCAGTTAAGTCCTCAGATATGAACCTAATAAATATTTTGTGCGACCACCTAGAACGACTAGGAGACGTTGAGAAGACCCTCCCCTCTCTGTGGTTGCACTACGAGATCAGCTGATGCAAAAGTGATTTAAAATAGACAAAGTGTACATTAGAACACTTGTAGAATCAATGCCGCGCAGAATTGCAGCCATTATTTGTGCTCGTGGAAGTCCCTACATCCTGTTAGAAGCAGATGTTTAATTTTTTCTCCGAGTAGCTTATTTATGTAAGTAGTTACCTAATCGCTAAATCATCTCAGCAATATTAAAAATTTGATAAATGAAAGAGAGCTGTCTAAATTTATAATTATCAAGAAAATGAACTTCCTTTAGGTTTACTCCGTTTAAACGCACTTGCTGGTACTCCATATACTAGGGAATAGAAATTTAATATAAGAACTTACATTTGTGTCCAAAATCTGTTGAGAAAAAACATATTGACTAGATAAAAAATTCACTGAATCATTTCCTAGATCTGTAAACAAATTCATAATTTTTGAACTTTTTAAACCAGAATTTTCGACTTCACTACGTCAATGACAGAACGCCAACAGGTGTTCTTTATAACGCACTTGAAATACTTTCCCAACTAGCTATTTCAGTCTACCAATGGGCCTTTTCAGCATTCAGAATCGGATTTTTTCATCCGTCAAAATAATATCTATGAATGCAAAATTTGTAGGAAATATATTCAATGTTATATTTTAATTTTCTTAGCAAACGTATTCTAAACGTCATCTCTTCTAAACAATTATTTGTTTTCTTTCCTTTTTTCTTTTTCTCGCTCTTGAGTTTTCTACGGTTTTTTAACATTGCCTGGCGATGAAGAAGGGGCTAATCTCTGATGAAAATATATCTCTTTAGCCCAAAGCCTGCCACAATAAAAAGAAATCATGTATAAGTATGAGCGTTTACATTCGTTGGCTTTCAAGCATCTAATTAAATGCCTCTGCTAAAGAAAGTGTATACTTTAGGTACAGAATGATCGTATACTTCTAAAGAAGGAGGAATACATTGCAACATTCCGATCATCCTTCCCGTTTCTGACTACGTAACTATTGAAAGCGAAGTAAATTCAACATTTTTGCAGGAGTTTAAGGTTGAGGATTAACCTTATTAAACCGGTACTCTGAGTAACCATACAGCGAATCGTACAAGTACTGCGCATCAGGTCTTTTTTTCAGTCATCTGCAGTGATGCTCTTCCGGAATCCTATACAGCCGAATGAGGCGCACCTTGAATCTTGTGACACCGTACATGGAGTTGAGTACATCAAAGCTATTTTTTCATAAAAAACTCGACAAGTTCTTTGTCGTATTAGATTTAGTGTTGTTAACTTAAAGTGCACTTGAGAGCTAAAAGTGCAACACGCAATAACGCATTCATTCGAGGAATATTACGTGTGTTGAAGTCTCCGTCAGTGACATAATCCTAGACAGGGAGGTCGCCCGTGAGTGGGTGAAGAAAACAGGGCGTGACGCACTAGGGAAGCGGTCTGCAACTGCTCGGGTCCGCGCAAGCGCAGCGCGCCATTGTGCCATTGAATGAGGTGAAGTGCAGGTGCATTGCGATCTCCTCGGATTTTATCAAACTTTTCCTTTACTCTTTTGCTTCTACAAAGAACATATAATTGAGCAAAGGTGAGTTCAGCACGGTTGGTAGCATACTCAAGTTGTTCATTTATGTTTTTACACTCTGTGATTGGAAAATGTAGAGCAGAAACTAGTTAATATGTTTATTTCTATGATACTCCATTCAAAGTTGTGTGTCGTCGTGGCTGCTAAGTTTCCGAAAATTTGTGTTGTGTTATTAGTGTTAGAAATAACACCGCAGAACATATGTTCTGATGACGTATACAACAACGGTTATATGTACTGTTCGTCTACTGAGATCACAGGATTTCACCACAAAAGCGGTGCGACTGTATGATATGAGAGCGGTAATAAAAATAAACGATTATCAGAATTGTAGTCATGTCAGTTCCAGAATATGAACTTGGGATTGCGTATAAAAAATTTTAACGACCGAATAGAAAGATTCAGTACGAGAATAATTACTCGTAGGGTTAGGTCAGGGGTCGGTGATCGTTTCGTTATACTATTATTAATAAGTATTTGCGTGGGAAACTTACATTTTCATTCTTACCTAAAAGTAAATGAATTCAAAAAATACAAGAAAAAGTTTCGACCCTACGCCCATTTTAACGTAGAACCTGGAACCAGCATTGGAGAAAACTGCTCATTTCATAACTATAAGCTGGTGTAAAATATCGAGAAAAGCTTGAAAGCTGAGAAGCGCTATTAAATCGAGTTGCAAACTATGAAATATTTTGCTAGCGTGTATGCACTGCATTTCATTGAAAGAAAAACTTTAACTTATAAATAGACTGAACATTTTAGAATACGAAACTCGTAAATTGCTGACAACAACGTTCAAGAGTTCATGTATGTCTGCACTGACTATATTGTAACGATCAATATAATATTCTGCTGCTTCATACTAGTTTACAATGCGGAACTAGGTAACCGAAACTTCTAATGATTGAAAAGCAAGTTCCGCAACCCTCACATTACGTGTTCGTTGGGTGGAAGCCAAATGAAGTGATGATCAGAGAAAAAATACCCACTATGCACAAATATAACAGAAGATCGCTTGCCAGCATGTAGGTTATTTTCAAAATAGAATCAACTGTATGATTATTTACTAATTTAACAGGAGAACAAATGCATGGGAAAAGTAACATAGAAATTTGAAGTGATCATTTTTTCGTTTTTTTTACACTGATATGATAGAAATAGCAATACACTCTTCGTAATCGGGATTTTGGAAGGCTTTGCCAGTAAGATATTTGTCAAAAACTGTGGAGATAATTGTCCTTGGCTAGCATAAAGATTTAAACTATTGATGAAGAAAGTGAATTTTACATGGCGATCATTTTGATAGAGAACAGGAAGCGCGAGATACATAACCATGAGAGGATGCTTTTCGTGCATAGTTGCAATAAAATCAAAGTAACTCTAACTTAACTAACCCAGAAGTCGTGAGTTTTCAATGAGCTCATGAATGCCAGCTGCTGCAGGGACAGAAATATTGGCGGGAAAGATATTTAGTTGATTTAGAGCTCCATATACTGAAGAGAAAAAGCTTTCATATTGGGTTGTTCATAGTTCAAGAAGTCCAAACCTGAGGATTTAAGAGACATAAACTCAAAAGGAACAGAAATATCTAAAAAGAACAGAAATTCATATTTTTATTACATGAATAAATTGTAACATTATTGCACATTTCCCTTAATTGACGAAGCAGCCCGAGCTTCTGTTTTTTTAATGGAGAACGAGCATATATGTCAAGGGAGTCGATAACAATAAATATTTGCACCCAAACTTCGGTATTTTTAAGCCTTTCTTTTGTATGAATTAGTATTCAGCGATATCGCTCACTTAAAATTTGTAACGATTATTTAGGCATATATTATTTCTGTGGGAAATACTGCTTAAGTTTTTGTACTTTCAGTTTTTGTTGAACTTGTGAATTATGGCTCACAAACACTGAACTTTAACAGAACTCCGGAAATTTGTGTATAAAATTTACCCATCATTCATACGTGATGTTCGCGATCAGCCTTACTTGACGCACTACTCTTCGTGCATGAATTATTGACAAAGCTTCTATGTACATTTACAGTGTGATTGACTTGAGAATTTAAAAAGATGAGGAAATTAGGCGGGCATTTCTATTTCAGTATGAATTTTGTCTCGACGACTAACGCGGTTAACATAAGATAACAATATTATAGGTATTCATGTATTCTGTCTGATTGTTTTCCGTATCTGTGAGTGCTCCTGTGTTAAAATATGATAAATATTCAGCAAAGTTAATAGATCTGGGGAAATATGTACAAACTATGAAAATTTTTTACGTAAAACCTGCACTTACGGACACAAAATGCGGTTCAGTTCTGTCAGTTTGCATCCCGTTTGCAATATCTTGTAGATGGAAATTTTCAAAAATGTAGATGGGAAGAATTATTCCACCATAGTTTGGGTTGATAAAGCTAAAAAGCTCTTTTAATTTTTGTGTACGTAATCGTTAGAAACAAAATGTTTCACGACCGGTCAAATCATTCAGGTTTTGTACCTCTCGAATAGTTCAAAAAATTGCGTAGACTCTCACTCTAATCGAAACTAATGAATGAGAATTTTTAAGTAAGAATTTACGAGCGTGAACTGAACATATGTTCTGGCGCATGTGCTAATGTGCACAGAATAAATGAAAGTGGCAGGGATGTTCTTCTGGAAAGGACCGCAGATCATGTGAAGGTCAACGACTTGTACTGACGCTGTTCTCGACTCTAGCACAGAGAAACTTTTTGTAAGTGCGTTTTACCAGCATACCATGCATACTAACTGACGTCATTGGGGGCAACATCTGAGTTTGTAGGAGTCAGATTGCTGAGAGGAGCAAGAAATAAAAACTGAAGTTAATACTTACGGAGAAACGAGAAGTTCTGACGCCTTTGTTTGCCTTCGCATGAACTGAGCATCATTTTACCTTGAAAGATACGGAAAAAAATATTATAGTGCATAAAAATCATGAGTATAAGTTTAAAGGTAGAATGAATAAAAATTTATCAACAAGTAGTTTTAAAAGTAATATTTAATTGAGATTTCCTGTATAATGTCAATCACATGAATTCAAAACTCTTGTTGCCTTGAAACGCGATAATAAAAAAGTAATTTTAACATATATTGGGAAGTTTAAATAATATTTGAATGTCAACCTGTAAAATTCATCGTCCTAGAGAATTGAGTACTTTACCTCAAACTTGAAGTCGCCACTAATTCATTGATAAAGAAACGAACATTCTGACACACTCCAGAAGTACGAAAACAAGACGCTACTTCATTCACAGCTGAGGAACAGAACGCAGCAATATAAATAAGACGGTACGAAGCATGAGAGGAATGTACGCGGCACGAGGAAAACAGACAGCAATCACAATTCCGAAACAGAAACAGAATACAGCAGCAAGAAGTATCCCCACAGCTTCATTTCGATTCGCAATCATCCCGCCAGGAACAATCATCCTACCAGTAACAATCATCCCATCAGGAGCAATCATCCCACCAGGAGCAATCATCCCGCCAGGAGCAATCATCCCACCAGGAGCAATCATCCCTCCAGGAGCAATCACCCCTCCAGGAGCAATCATCCCGCCAAGAGCAATCATCCCGCCAGGAGCAATCATCCCACCAGGAGCAATCACCCCTCCAGGAGCAATCATCCCGCCAGGAGCAATCATCTCTCGGCTGTGTTGATAACCTCCTCCCCTGCAAGGGGTGCACTTATTGCGCTGCTGCTATCAGCCGCCGCTGTTCACCCGCCTTCCAGTTCTCTGATGTGGCCGCGTGAATAATCATTATTTTTACGTTTATTCACCATTTCTCTCCTCAATTAGTTTATATGAGGTCGCTCTAGTGTGCGCTCTCAAGTATGTTTTTATGTAACTTTTTCAGCGTCCCCCATGCACCCGTCGTTCTTCTTACGTGCGCAGTTTTGGTTATTTAGATTATACAAAATGAGCTAAAATGGTCTGACACGTATCTTGGTTTAACAAAAGCGACGAGAATGAACAAAAATACTATTTTGTAAACGTATGCATGATGCAGTCTTAGTTATTTTATTTGAGGTTAGAAATACTTTCGGTTAGTGTTCATTTTGCCCCGCTTTTATTGAAGCAATCCACGCGTGGGATCATTTCGCAGCACCCTGGGCCACTTCACCAAATGGGGGGCTGTAAAACTCAGACTAGCGTCCGTCAGGGAAGGGATGGCCACGGAGGCGATCGATCCCTGTGAGGTTGTTCACTTATTATGGGTGACCTCGCTAGCTGAACGCCCGCATGGTTGTCTGGTGGCTGACTATAGACAGGCGGCTGGAATTCAGCCTGGAATCTAGAGAAATCATCGAATCACTTTCGAGAAGCTAATGTTGAGATAATACTGGACTTGGTATTTTGTTCGTGGCTAATATCACTTTTATGGCCTTCGATCCAGCGAAAGTTAGTTGGCTCAAGAAAATTGAAGCATAAACAACGAAATACGACTTTCTTTCCTGGAATTATTTTGGGCTAAACTCGTTTTTTCATTCTGGGGTAAGTTTACAAAATGCATTCTTTCAGTCAATATAGTCTTTCTTTGCCTCTTGAACCTATTTCTTTTTTTTCTCGCGATAATGTATACTAAACTGTATATGTACAAACACACATACGTATATATGTAGATTTTCTCCTCTACTTATTCATTTACATTCTGACTAATGGTGTTTCTGGTTTACGTTCGAGTCTTATCTATAAATTCTGATGTAAGTAATCATGAGATGGTAATGGAATATGAGAACCGATATACGTATGAGTCAGTTTGATGTTAGTCACTCTATCACAACTTCCTTCAGTTGTTTGATGTTGCGTCCATCATGAGCTTCATGCCGAAGTCAAAACTCTATTTCTTAACGATGCCTATGTTATCGTACATATATAGGTTACTCTTCACCGAAATTTCTCAATAAAAGAGCGAATAACGGTATCTGTGCTATCCCACACAAGTCTGTGTTTCCCCCTGGAGAGAGTCGAGATGGAAACACGTATCACAAAAATTAGCCGATGTTAATTCACTACGACATGCGGCACAAGCCTCATTGCAGCCATTTTATCCTAGGACCTATCATGGTGCACCGTTGAGGGTGCTGCATGATGCGCCGTGAGGGCGCTGCATGATGCACCGTTGAGGGCGCTGCATGGTGCATCGTGAGGGCGCTGCATGATGCACCGTTGAGGGCGCTGCATGATGCACCGTTGAGGGCGCTGCATGATGCGTATGGTCGTTTAGTACGCGAGCTGCTGATGCTATTTTGGGAGACGACCTAAGCGAGCGTGTGGCCGTGGGGGAGTAAAGAGAATATCCGAACGCCCAAAAAATATCGGACGGAATATCGCTGCTAGAATATTACTGTGCTGCCATACGGAGAGCGTAGTACTGCCTTCTTCTGTCTCGGGCCTTCGTTGTGTACGCAGGATTAACGTTAGACGACCGAAAATAAAGTTAAACAAAGAAACAATGCAGAAAATTGTCGACTCTATTGTCATTCAGCTTCGTGAGTTGAATGACAACGTAATGCATGAGGAATTCACTTCATGACGGACGGAAGCATTTCTTTACCGAAATTGTGAGATGGATTACTGAGTGTTCTTAACAGAATCCAGTGTAACAACTCAGCTGGTACCATTATTTTGTACCATTAATTTTTGAGTCTCTTCAAAAGCGTGAAGTGTTTGTCATAAGAACATAGGATCACGAGCACGGGTTGTCGCATCATCTGCTTCTGGAAAGTTTTTCTTCATACCGGTACACTAACTTTGATTTTTTTTAATTAGATAGTAAATTCTAGAAATTAAAAGGTTGAGAAGAGGATTGCTCGTAATTGTTGGTCAACTACGTTTTGTTAGCTTTCGATTTCTATCCCCTGATGAAATTTTTGCACACTGAAACTGAAACACCAAATATTGATAAAAACGAGCGATTCAATTGTAAAATAAGCATGTTACAGGAATGCACCTGTTCTCGCACACGATATAATCGGCGGCTCAGTGTTTTGGCAAGAACCAATGCGGAAATGCTGTTGCGTAGAGCCAAGCAGTTGTGGGTGTAGCAGTTGCCTGAATAGAGCCAAGCAGTTGTGGGTGTAGCGGTCGCCAGAGAGAAAGCGTCCCAAGAAAGAAAGTAAGCTGCAGCAGAGGTGCTGGGTGTGGTCGTCTACTCCTTGCTTCCTCTTGGCAGCGCACACAAGCGGCCTCGGTATACGAGGCAACCACGCAACTTAGAACAAACCTTTACTCTCTTGATTGTTGAATGTTAGCATTGGTACTTGGGTTGGTGTGAATTAGGCTGTAGTTAGTAGCTAGATTTTTTAATCACGTTTCATCTTGATACACAATAACGAGGTGACTTGGAGAAGTGTAGTGTTAGGTGTACCTACATCCTTCATGAAAAGTAGACACAATCTTGACAAAAGTTGCAACGCGTGGAAAATGTCTGCAAAATTTGTAATGTTTGGAAAATGTCTATAACCGTATCATAGCTTTGCAAGGACTAATATTTATTACAACAAAAATCTCGTCATGGAATGATTGAAAAATATTCAATTGCAGTACGTTTGACGCTGAGCTATTTAGCAAATAAGCTCCTCTAAAGTTGCACCTAACTGCCATTGAACCTTATGAGGACTAACTTATTTTTTAAATGAGCGAGATTGAAGACCACAAGCGTTTATATTTGATACAATTATGCGCACATTCGCTCTAGCTTCGAACAGAAAAATAGGAATTCAACGTAGTAATTATTATTTCTAATGACCTTCAGGAATATCAGTTATAGGGTTGAGCCTGCAAGTTTTAGAGGAGCACCTAGGTCTCAGTTTGATTTTTGCAAGGTAAATTAAACAAACCAAATTTGGAGAACTAATTGTATGCTCAGGACTCAAAAGGTTAAGCAGAAGCCGTAGTAGGTCAGCGCGATGTGTCGCGAAAACTGTCCGAATTACCAATTCGCCCAAATCTCCTCCCACCGGATTTCCGTGTCGTGCAGCCTGTGCGAGGCCTCGAGCTCGTTGCTTGTCAAGGGTTTTGCTCTGATTTTTTTCCGTGCACATGTTTTTATGGCACCGCGTGTCATGTACGATATATGGGTGCGTGCGTAACTTGTTTCCGGTTCACCCACCGCACCCCGCGTGCATGAGCCCAGTGCTCTCCGAGGTACGCCAAGAAAATGCTTGGCGTGTATTGACATTCGGAATGAGTGTATTTCAATACAGGGCTAAGAAAATATTTTTTTAATTGAAAAGTGAATCGTAAAGATGAACAATGTAAATGAATAATTACGAGTGCAAATAACGAAGAGGCTAAGGATCATAGGTTTAAAAATAATGCGACACCCTGCCATTATTTACCGACTTTGAAAAAGATGTGCAGAAGCTGTTTGCGAACGCGTAGGCGTCTCAGCGAAATTTTACCATTTTAACCTAAACAGGTTATGCTTTATTAATTAAACTTCCAGGGAAGAGCTGTTTATCTTATGTGACGAATTGCTTGCCGCAGTAAAAACAAAATACAACCATATTTCTATGAAAAAATGTACTTAAAATTAATTCGCGTTAATGATATATTTATAAACACATAATACAATTTTAGACGTTTAAGCTGCCAAATTTTGTAAAAAGAGACGTTTCAAATTACCTTAGAGTTGAAATTAATAATGAAACCACAAATCATACCTAAAACAACCAAATTTTTGCTATACAGATTTCAATTAAAACGATAAGTTACGTGAAATGCATAGAAGAGTTCAAACTTTATGAAAACATAGAGCTGTTTCAATTAGGAAACTATTCCACATTCTTACTTTAGCAATCCAAATAGGTTCATCCTTTCATTTTCGTATCGGTTACATAATAGCACTACATGTTTAATATTTTCATTTTCATTTGAGTCACAGACCTGGTATATCTTGCTCCCAGATTCATTCCACCTATTGGTTCAGTCATTCACTTCCAAACTCTTCGATCTAGCTTTGAATGAGAGGTCACTTCCATAGCATCCGTCAGAGGAAATTTCAGGTTTTGGACGTATTTTAGTTACAGACCACTCAAGTGTCCTTTTTGTTTCCATCCCCACTCTCGACTTCTTCAATCCGAGCTCTGGAAGCTTCATTTTTATTTCAGTCTTCCATCAGTTAATCACCGCTATTCAGAATGGCGTTCCTTCTCGTCACGAATATCACGAGAGCTCAGAGAAGCAAACAAAATGGAATTCTTTAATCACCTTTTGTTTGACTTGGAACTATGATCACACTGTACAGCAGCAGCTAATCCCATCACGACATTCTCCTTTTTTTCGCCGTTCAAATAAAATAGATTGCTGTGGGCTGCACCGCACCCTCGATATTGCATGAAGTTCCTGTTTTTATCAATTTTTTGCATTCTTCGTGTCGACGAATAATTAGAAAATAAAACAAATTTTCCGCGTACTTACATATTTGCTGCGTACGACTTTGAAGGTGCGGCATGAATTCCCTTGTCTGAGCTTCTCACGGATGCATGAATACGAGCTGCTAAAAAATATGACTTTGCGTCTCATATTTTGAGTCAACGCTACAATGTGACCTGGCTCATTCGGTAATTGTTTTAGTATCAATTGCGATTGTTTTAATAAAGAGTTGATGGTACTTTTAACCTATGTGTACTCTAGAATGTGTAAATAACTTCACATGAACATTCTGCGAGTTGAGTGAATGAATAGCTTCACCTGGATAATCTAGAATTGATGAATAACTTCACATGAATGTATCTATAATAAATAAATGATTTCCACATGAATCTTCTAGAATGGATAAATAACTCCTTATAAATGTTCTAGAACAAATAAAAAATGTCACCCGAGCATGCAGCACCCGAGAAGCAGGAACAACAATTTCTCATTAACATTCTTCACATAGTAACAATTTAATACCAACATTCTACATAAAAGAGCAATTTCACACCAACATTCTACACGACTGAACAATTCCACAAGCAGCAGGTTGAGTCCTGATGCCGACCGTGACTCGCTTCTTGCTGTAATTGACACCTAGGAAACACGACCGAAGACGGAGAAAGAATAGACGTCGAACGCAGACGTAGACAATGTCGTAGAAAGTAGAAACGTAGACCGCGAACAAGGTCCACGACGTCGACTGCTCAGTCATCCACAACGTAAATACGGGCGCCTTGAACTTCACTGAGCTACGCTTTTCTATTTACGTGCTATCCCTACAGCAATGCAGCAAAGCCACAAATTTCAAGTAGTTATTTTTCACCGCATTACGCAAATAAAAAGGATGCTTTGACTTGAATATTGACTGGTGTTACCGAAAGATCTAACCCGATCAAGTTTTTGAACAAGGAAACCGCTATGAATGAATTGGGCGGATATTTCTAGCTATGCCGATATCGTTGGGTGATAACGGTGTGCTTATAGTCATTCCAGTCGGTAACAATAAGTTCTAGGTTCAGGGAACTCCTGATAACATTACGTTTACGTAACAATAACATCTACTTAAAGCACAGAACATGCCGAGCCAGAATGCAAAAACTACTGCCACCAGGAAATGGAAACACCTGCGCTGAAGGTACTCGAGTAGCTATATAAGCATTAGCCTTACTATTGACGTTTACACTAAGATAAATCTAAAATACAAAATATTCCTAACGTTACACATGGCTATTTATAGGAGCGTCACGATTGGTAACGATGTACTACAGTAAATACATAATATAGGAGAGGCTGGTTCCACCAAGCACAGTGTAAAATATGAGCCATTACACTGGTCTTAGATACTGGCAACAATCCAAGTCCAATTTGAACTTTGAAGAATTTTACATGGTAACGAGTACTTACTCTAAAGGGATGTTTACGAGTTATGGATGCAAGTGTTGCCTGAACGAGCACTGTAAGGGGTAATGACCCAGCGGATGACAATCAGCCAGCGTTGTTGGCTGGTGTCGTCATCACGCTGCGCCGCTCGTGAGTGAAAGAGCGTGTAGCACTTTTTACAACTTACATATACGGGTCAGAAAAAGTAATTGTCGCGATGAATTAAACGCATAAACATCATCAGAAATGAATATCAATAAACTATTTAATAATATCAATTATTTAAAGAGTGTTTGACATACACTCATGTCTGTCAGAACATGAGTGAGTGCTACAAAGGCAGCAAGGTCCAGGGGTCGGTGGCGGTTGTGAGGCGTAGCCGCACATCTAAACCAGTTGTCTCTCGCCTGCACAGCATCGGCGGTGCTAGTCCTGGGGCTAACCCTGACCGGTCTAGTGTTAGCGTACCTCATGGAGGTAGGGAAGGGAGCTCCAGTTGGGGCTGCAACAACGGACGCTTGATCTGAGCGTAGAGCGATGGAGTGCTCACGTCGTTTCTAGGGCTTGGGGGAATTTTGGTGAACTGTTCAGTTCCGGGTGGGTGGTTTCTTTTTCCAGGCAGAAGGCGACCCCTCAAAGGAAAATGTTATTCAAAATAGAATGCAAAAGCTGACTCTAAATTGGGCTAGTTTGTTTCTAGTGTAAAACGATGTATGTTACAAAAGGGATAAATCACTCTTGATAAGTGTGGACCACAAAGATTGACATCAGTAATATCAGTGATAAACGGTGAAAAACTTTTTTAACAGCATCGCCAAATCATTTTAACTTGGTTACAATTCGTGAGTTTTAAAGAACATGAAGCCCTCTCGTCTCCCAAAATTCACTCCCATCCATGCTCTCGCAGAGGACCTTTGCTAGCTTTAGTTTGTCCTTTAGCTTTAGGCTCCTACAACACAGTCTTACAGCCTATATCTCTTACAACCTATAGGCTCCTACAAAACAGTCCTACAGCCTATATCGCTTACAACCTATAGGCTCCTACAACATACAGTTCTACAACCTTTAGGCTACTACAACAGTCCAACAACCTATAGGCTCCCACAACATACGGCCTCATAGCCTATAGACTCTTTCACAATAGAGTATATAGCCTACAGTCGGCACGCCTACCCCAGCTCCTCACGAGACGCTGCACCTTCTGTGAAGTGCCCACCGCATTCACTTTCCGTCTTTGCTTATTCCTAATGACTTCGTACGAACCTGAATGTGGCATTATTTCAATTTTTATTCAACCCGTTATCATTCAAAAGGATCATACCGTCATGTTTCATATGGATGCACCTAGTAGATTCGTATAACGTAACGACTAAACTTTCATTGCAATAAAGCTTCTTATAGGTATAAGAAGCTTTATTGCAATGAAAGTTTAGTCGTTACACGAATCAGTGTTGTGATCATGTGTTCAGGTCGAGTGTACAGTACCATTCAACGTTGTGACCATTCAGCTTCGTTCCAATTAACCAAGCTGGAATAGCTAACATACAACTATATGAGTTTTAAATACTTCATAAAAATTGAAATGCTTCCGAGTATGGTAAAAGATACGTTACTTAAGACTTTTTTCCTAAGAGAAGCACTCCATGACCCCATGTAAGTCAGCCAGAAGGCAAGCGCACTGCACACTGCGCCTCAGGGACCGCCGCATATAAGAGCTAGAGGTATCACTAATACCTTCTTCCTCGGCGCTACAGGAACGAGTGTTCAAGGCCGACCTCGCACCGCAGACTTGGCTGAGGTGCGTGCGGTGGTGCACTCGAAACAAGCGCGCGGCGCTGGCGGAGGAGAGTTTGTATGTTCCGAAATAAGTCGCGAACAACAACGCATGTAACAATTCGGGTTTTCATGCAAAATTAAATGTGTATGTGACGTTGTATTTCCTAAATGGGATTCTTCGTTTAGTGGCCTGCCGATCAGCGTGACACAGAGAAAATTATCCAAATTTGAACTGTTAATCGAAGTTACTACAAGCAGCAGTGCCGGACCAGCAGAACTGATTTCGCTTGTTTTGTCGAGGAAATCGGAAAAGATAAAAGTCATTACACGCATGTATGTATACTTGCATAATGGCTCACCACGGAAAATGATTGTACGAATAACGTAATTATTCAGATATTTGATAAAAATTTCGCTATGCGAAGAAATAGCAAATGGATGCACTTCCAAGCGAACAAAGTAATAGATGTTATTTTCAGTCGGGTCATTATACATACACGGCAAAGTCGAATAACGAGAAATGCGTAATTAGAGCTGCCTTGAAGTGAGAAGAAAAGAGTTTCTACTTAAGCTAAGCGAAAGCAATGCTACCAATATCTTAAGGCCCCTGGAACGAAAAACTACCTCAAAATACAGGAATTTGAGAGATTTCTCAATAAGCAGCGCTGTCTCTCGTAATTGGCCGGAAATTGTGGCATTGAATAAGAGGCGCAGCGTTGACGCAGACAACGAAGGGGTGGAGGAAGAGGAGTGCTCAGCTGTCTACAACGAAGCTGCAGAAGCAGCACCTTCTCTGCTAAACCTTGGATGACAGAGTGAAAAATAAAAATAAAATCTTTAATATCTTGAGTTGTACTGCTTCGATTTTAGTTTTTACTCCGGATTTGGAACATTCCTGGCTTTTAGAAACAGAGGCAATTGTTATTTCCATTCTCTCTGTGATTCCGCTACTCTGTCACTCTCACCTTCTGTCACCGGATGGGTTGGCTTTCGCTCCGGCGGGTCTTAACACGCTTCAAAAGAGCTCGTAATGTTCTAGAAAGCTTATGTCGAACTGATTCGTTTGCAATGGGAATTTTTAAGATGACGCAGCACATGCTGAAATCAAAGCCATATAGTATTTTCGTATAGTGACGTCACTTGGACGTCTGTAGCACTCCCCCAGTGGGAAATGGGGCTAGCGAGAGGGGGAGGGATCCGACCCCTCATTGAGCGACGTAGCTTTCTCCTGCGGTGGCTGAAGGAAGCCGTAGTTGCAGTTGTGTGGTCTGGCTTGTGACACTGGATTTACTTCCGATACAGCGTTATCGATTAATATTAAATCTGTATATTTATTCAACTCCTCGCGTAAACATGTTTTTGACAACTGTCCCTAACATGATTATCAAATTCATTTCGTTGAAGTGAATTGAATGAAATTTATAGAGCTTTTTCGAAAAGAATTCAGCAATTAAAATGGTTTTTACAGAACAAAAAAATGCATCAAATAATTTTTGACCCACCTTCATTTGAAAATGGGCGTACTTTATTTTGGGACATTGTCGTTATCATTTGAGAGTTAGAATACTTTTCTGGGGACAGCGGAAATCTACAAAAATGATAAAGGAAAACATAATCCCAGACAAAGGCACCAGGTGGCATTGTATCCCGTCTCTTTCCTTCACCATAACTGAAGTGAAGATTCCTGTTGCTCTGAGATGGTGAGATAAACGAAGGCACACGTGGCCCGTCCTCTTATCTCCCTGGCCTGCAACAAGCGTCCTGCGCAGCACATCCGCCCAAATACTCGCTCTGATAACACCGCTATGTAGTCCTTGGAGGTGTGCTCAGTCAATACTCCACCGTCAATATAGATTTTAAAATCCACTCTCGTAAAGGTGCTGCTGGGTATTCGCAAATAGGTTAAAGAAGCCTCACTGCACGCATACGTGAGGATGCTGCTGTTTTTTTAGTGAGAAAGCAGTCTAATTGTATACACCATACATAAAGCTGAACTCTTATTATATATACGGATATTGTGGTCTTATTGTGCGCATTGCAGTCTTTTTGCATAAACTTGCTACATGTAAGGCTGCAGTTAGTCTTTTGTACAAAGGGAAAATCAGCCTTATAGCCAAAATAATTTGATCGGTTAAGGGTTAACTGAGAGATCGATTTATTTTGGAGCCCATAACTCTTTTCCTTATGTGTGACACATGCTTGAAGCATCAACTGAGTTTTATTAGTTCATCACTACAGCTTTTGCACACTACTTTATAACACAAATGCTAAGTAATAAACTAATAGAACACAGTTGATGTTTCAACAGTTTACACCAATAGATAGATTTGTTCCTTATTCCAGCAAATCAGGAACTCAAATTTAATGAAGAGCATTTAATGAACTCACTTTTAGCGGATCTCCATCACAATCATATTATGAAGAGCATTAACTTTTCTTCACCAGAGCAAAATACTACCTCTTCAATGAAGAACATCAATACTTTTCCATTGAAACGCCATAAGATTAATTTAATGAAGAACACTAAGACTTATTTGTACAATGATCTCAACTCTCCAATCTCATTCACACAACGACCTTCACTGGTATTTATGAGTACAAATTTAACTTTTGTAAACTTACGAACAATAGCATACTGATAATGAATAATCATGATACATATTTCTAGAAGCTTAAGCCTGCTTTATTTTATGAAACAGTTTTAAAAAAATCGGCGTGGAGCTCTTCACAAATGCAGACTGGTCGAACCAGTTATGGACTTTCTAACGAAAGATCCTGAGCAGACGTTAGGTCCTCATACAACGCTGCTCGGCTGTTCGCAAAAATGATCTTGGTAGGTCGGAAAATACCTGTTGCGTCAGTGTCAGTCTCTTCTAGGCTGCGAGCTGGGTACAGGAATGATTACGCAGCGTAGAACCGTGGCAGCCGCTTGCTGCTCGCGTGTTTTTTGTGGGATACTGCATTTTGCAGCTTACCATTTCTCTGTGATTTGTTTTTAGTAAATTTTACGATATCTTGGTAATTCGCCGTCAGTGAAAACGATGAAATCATATGAAGATGATTACATAAATTCAAACGGAAAAACTTCTACACATGTTCTCTCGCTCTCAATGTTGTAGCTGGTGTTTTATGTGTAATTAGAGCGTTCCACAACTGAAGTCTTGGTAATATATCTATTTAATAAAATTCCGCTGCTAAGGAGTCTTGAACCTTTTATGAATTAATCCTAATATATCATTCATACGCGCTCGACCACTCGGGTGCCGATAGGGGGTGAATCATGTTCGTATTTTGAAAATATCTTTCCACAACGTAGTTTTCGAACTAGTGAATATACTTGAACGGATGAACTAACTTAGAAGAACAATTATTTTACCATGTCTATCAAATTTTCCTTTCTGTGCTCTTAATCAAATTAGTCTATGCTCACACACGTCGCGTGACATTAGGTCAGAGAAAAAACGGAAAATTCCGTCTTGATTATCAGATAAAGTTATGCTGTCATTTAATTTTCAAGTGTTTCAGTCGGTGTACTGAATAAAGTAATTTGGTACACAGAGTGATTCACGTAGGAACTTCCTTACACTCACTTAAAAAACGTCCGTTTTCTCTGCCCCACTCCGTACGCAGCTGGCTGGCTCTTCCTCGCCCACACCGCAGCAGATAATGGCAAAGTAGATAAAGGAGATGATAATGAAGTGAATAAAGTGCAATCTTTCTCGACTCCATTACCTCACGTGTGCTGATAGGACGCACATATATCTGCTTCAGTATTACGGTTGATTGAGCCGCTTGTCGATAAGAACCGTAAGTTTTACGCGGTGAAACTAGGGTTCTTGACCCAAATAGTCGTAGGTTTGCCTGCACACAATACTGGAAACTCAACTGACATGCCCCCTGTTAGAAATTTGATGAGTTCCTTATCACATGAGACCTAAGCAATTGCGGACGTCAGCGGAAAATATCACGGACATTCGAACTGCACAACAGTTAAATATTTTGTTAATGCAAGTTATACAAGAATAATTGATAATAACTTATCGGAAAAAATTGTAGTTTATTTCTAAAGCAGTAAAATGGAGTTTTGAATGGATTGAGTATATCGAAAAAGGTAACAGAATTATGTGAGATTCTTTCAAGCGTCGAAAAAATTATCGTCCCATTAAAAATCTTCTTCAACTCACTCAATTTGGTAGGAAGAGAAAAAGTTGCACTAAAAAACGCTTGCTCTGAACGAGAGTCGAAAATATGCAGCGCTACGAGGACGTACAACACGAAATATTCGTTTTCTTGTTTCAAAACTCACTCAACAGGCGTGACTTGATAAAATTTTGTGATAATGGAATACATACAATGAAACAGCATCGTATAATGAGTGAAATAAAAAATTCCTGACATTTACTTCAGCGGAATTAAGAGTAAATAAAATAAGGCAACAGGTTTGAGCCGAGTGTCCAATCCTTGATCTGCTACTGAGTTTAAGTCCTGCCACATCAGACTACGAAATCCGGGATTTCGGTTTTCTATTTTTCTAAACGCACCGCGAGCAGCTCTAGCGGTTCCCTTGCATCTTGAATTTCATGGGATTTGTATTTTAAAGATGGACGGTTCATGACTTGCGTAGCAGCAGTGGCACTCTTCCATATCATGGGCTCTCTGCGCAAAAAATTACCGGCTGAATCTGATACGTATCGGCCCGCTGCTACTCTTGTTGAGCAGCCTGACCCCTGCCTGCATTGCTCTAAAACTGCTATACGGTCTGAGTTAGGACAGGACAGTGTGAGTTTAACTCCTGGATTACTCAGTATAGCAGCACGGAGTTACAGTAGGTCAGGAGCGGAAAGTTTGTTTCAGACTCCTGGATCTCCCTTGGTGATGTCATGACAGCAATATCACAGCTAAGCCCGGCCTGCCGTCACAGGGAGGGGCTGAAGAGGCCTCAGCGTCATGCTTAAATTTAGGTTTCATACGCGTGTAGGACGCGAGTGTAATCCATGTGTGTTTATGGTAAGTGAGGTGCACGTGTTATAAAAGGCATAATATTTCATTAAGTGCATCCAGAGACAAAAGTTATACTTAATCTATACACGCTCTTATCTGACTTACAAAAAAATCCACTCTGCTACTACCGGAAATGATGCGCGCTTTTATCACCGTCAAATGAAAAAAATAGAAGTAAATTAGTCATTTCGATAAAATTTGTCATCAGATAACTAAAGAAAAATCCAGTTACATCTAAACCATGACAATGGATCACTCGTCAAATTCGTCTTGAGATTTCGTATCTCATTCTCTCTCTCTCTCTCTAAGTATGAAGGAAACACATACTTATCACGAGTAATTTACATCGAACACAGCATTGCAATCAAGTAAGAAATGACAGGATAAACTAAAATCAGAATACACTCTAATTGTCGGCTCAAATGTGCAAGCTACAAGGCTTCTGAGGCAAAGGCCTATGTAAACTCAGGGTTTCTCATGGAGATCAGTTGGGATCAGACTTCAACATGCGATCGCTCAGGGTTTGTGTATAAATTTGCGAAAGCATTCGAGGCTCACAAAGCCAAACAAACGCCCAGTGAAACCGAGCTAATTGCCACGTACGGGGTGACGTTGAGTTATTTACATGATGGGACAGAAAGGCCGGACGTTTTAAAGGACTGAAACGAATTATTGATCTGAATCCGTTTTTACGCTAGATTACACTATTTAGTAAACACAGAACTTGTGAAAATTTCTCCCATTCAAAGCCCTGAATGATGAAAAAATTTGTGTTGCTTCATCGATTACGTAAAAGTTTGATTAGTAGACTTTCTCTCGACCGAATTCATGATGTTGGACGTTGAAAAGCATTGGTTCGTCACAGTGTTATTGCTAAGGCCATGCCATTCTTGCTATGTTGTTGTTAAGCTTCTTTTCCCCGGAGGTATATTTGAAATATTGGGCCTGGCGTTGAGTCCAGAAAAAATTCCTTTCGAGCAATTCATTAGTATTATTTTGGTATCAACGAGCCTTGGAAAGATTACAAAAAACCCTTATCGTGGACTATAGTTACAATAGTTTACCTGTCAATTTGTACGATCACGTTATGAAGAGGGATGGAACAAATAGGGCTTTGTGGCGCAAATAGGAATGGAATGATGCTATACAAGGGAAATGTTAGCATCATCAAAACCTAAACTATTCATGGAATATCAGAGCATAAGGTAAATTCGGACCCAGCGACCCGGTACGTGTTCAAGGACAGCGAGTTTCATCGTTCAAATTATGCCCAAGAGGAGAACCTTGGTAGCTAAGTTCAAATAATTCAGTTCAACTTTATATAAGTTCAATGCTTTACTAAATGTTCGATGTACCTCTTAGTGAAATACAAAATGTATTCAATTAAGAAAGATTGCACCGCAGGTCTTGTGAGAGAATTTAGGGCCGTGGAGAAAGTTTACAGTGATGCAGTCGGCATGGAATGTGTTGACTGAACTAACACTGAAGTTTTTACGTTTGAAAATACATAGTTTATGGAACAGCGAGACTGTTTTATTTTTGGCAAACATAACAAATACAATTTATGACCATTGATTCAGTTGTTATTATTTCACTTTGGCTGAACAGCCGCGTCGTTCTGACTAACAATCTTTAAATGACTTACAATTCTCTAGTCCGACTTGCATTTTTTGAATGACTCACAATTCTCTAATGTGATTTCATTCTTTAAATGACTTACAGTTCTCTAACTGACTTACATTCTCATTTCACCTCGTAACACTCACACTTGACCAAGCAACAAAACGTATAGGCAGAAAAGCCTGCAAAAAAAGTAGGAAAGTTGAGAGCCTCTGGTGCAGAGGTGTGTGCCGGTGTGCAGAGGTGTGTTAAGGTGTGTGACGGAGTGCAGAGG
>VOMN01108231.1:0-13066 GCA_014899125.1 Orchestia grillus | reverse complement strand
TTCTCGAACGTTACGAATACTTATTTGACCCACTGTATACTCTTAAAACAAACTAGACTGCCGTAAAATAGTCTTACCACAGTCTGAAGTTTGCTAACAAATATCTCTGCATTAGACATTGGGCTCAGAAAGCCACTTGTCGATGACCGCCCTTCATTTCTTTTCCATGCCATAACAATGACGAGATTAGCTGCTAGATGATCTTCGTAGATAAAATGTACAATCACAGGATCTTGATTAAGTTCTCAGAAATTCACAAGTAACAGCTCAGCACGAAATTCATCTTGTTGCATCCTGCGAAAAACGGTAGTCAAGTCAGTCAAGTTCGTCATGTTGGAGTAGGCATTTTTCTCGCACGGGTCAGTTCCTTACCGTTCAAGTCATCCATCAAATTTTGGCAACGAGCGCTGGAATCAAACGATATTTTTCGCTCTTCCCTGACGAGGCAAAAAGAGAAGCGTGCGAATTTCGTTTCATTGCCATAAATGAGGTGAATTATTTCAATTCTAAAGTTGAAATGTTCACTCTTTAAATTATTTATCAATAGAAAATAACGTACTTTTAGAAATAGTAGTAGTAGTGGTAATAGTAGTGAAAGCAGCGCTTCAGAAACTCAGACTGTCTCGCACCGAAAGAGTGGGGACCATTTAGTATGGACTTAGGAGAACGTGGATTCTATTCACATGGTGTGTTCCCACACAAGATCCCCTGTGCATAGAAACAGNACATAGGATAGACAAACCTAACTAACCTACCCCTATTGCCCATGGCCTATCCTATGCCCCCCGAGGGGCTTTTAGAAATAATGGAAAAATTTTTAACCTCTAATAGTAAAATAAAACTAGTTTCTTCGACTTAGCATTAAGCAGCAGTGTCCTTTTGTTAATATTAATATTCTTTTAATATTCTTCAAAAAAAAAAAGATAATAGCGAATTATGTCGTCTTAAATTCAACTCGGATTTTAAACGTGTCAAGTAAGACGACTCTAATGTTTCTTCAAGACTATTCTATTTCAAAATGAAAAATATTCCAGTTGAACATACTGAGCCACCCACCATATCGACTACTTCAAACAGATCACCGAAAAACAATCCTAGTTTTTTCAAGATTTCCCGTCTCAATCTCCGCCTCAAGCTTGTATGAACTCGCAGCCGCGTTTGGACTACTGCTTCATCAGTACTAAATTACATCACAATCAAAAGAAATAATTTCCTAAATTTAAGGAGCGAAATGCAGCACTAATCGAAGCAAAAATTCTGCATCTAGAAGCAAGACTCACCTCTTGATTTCTTCTTTTCTTGGTCGAACATGATGACAACTTCCATGACAGCGCCAAAACGGGAGAAGAAATTGCGAAGATCGGTCTCAGTAAGGTTAGAAGGTAGACCGCCCAAGAACACTTTGGGCCAGTTTCCACCGTTGCGCTTTTGCCTTTGCATACTTCGAGGGTTGCAAGCCTTTGGATCAATCTGAAAATATCGGGTACATGCAGCTACATTAGAGCTGGTCTACTTCGAGAAGTGATTCTATTTAAATCTGCATGTTTTGGAGTCCTTTCTCGTCCATGAAACTTGGCCATCCCTCATGATATGCGTACTGCCTACAGAACATGACACGCTCAGAGCCTACCCTCAGAGAATAGTCAGCCCATAGTTTTTTTTAGAATTTTATAGTAAAAGCATCTGTAGCATCTTGAGTTTTCAACGTCTGATCTCATCACGTTTTCCAGACTTCTTGGAAACAAGCCCAGGCCTACTACACCCAAATAAAAGGATTTTTAAAAGCAGTACTGCTCCTCTTCATTGATAATTTGCTACGCGAAAGAAGTGAACCTGCTAGTGTCACTTTCAGCACAAAACACAAAAGCAAACCTGTGAAAAGTTATAAGACCGAATTTACTAAAATAAGATTAGGTTAATAGTTTAAAGCTCTACCATATGATGAAATAGGACCCAACGAAAGCGAAAAGAAGAAAAAATTTAGTTAAAAAATGTGGCACTTGTGTACAGATATTTTCTCCACACGAGATTCCCTGCTCATAGCAGGAAGCTTAGAAAGAAGAGAATTAAAAGATGAATAAAAATCGGATACCACATGAAAATGTAAAGAATCAAAGTGAACATGAAAGATAAAAGTGCCGAAGGTCTAGCTAAAGCTGAGGTAACTCAGCTGTGTCGTTCATAGCATAGAACAGACAAATCTAGCTCACCCAACCTGACTGCCTGTGGCCTATTCTATTCCTCCAGAGGAGAAATCTACTAAAACATTACGTGGATGCTAACAGCTTTAAAGGATCTCCACTATTGTATGATCAAGACGTACACAATTGTAAAAAAATTCCTATCATTCCCATAAGACCAAGACCTACACAGTTGCAAAAAAATTCCTATCATTGCCATCTTGTTTACAGCTGGTCATTCTATTTTGGCTCTGGAGACCCTAGCACCTTCACAGTCGACAGAGTACATGAACAAGGTAATGGATTACGACACAGAAAAGAGATTGTAAAGTAAGAAAAAATTATTCCACCAACTTTTGGCAAAAAAAAGGATTGTTAACTCAACCATATGCTTGAACTATAACAGCACTAGTAAATTAATGAAACTAATACCCTGAAGACTTTTCTCGAATCAGGTATCGGGCAAGGGAAGCTATTGGCTAACAATATCAATACTGTATCTTTTACCGAATGAAATGACAACTTTGTGACTAACGCCTTGCCCTAATAGGGATCTAGTACGTAGTAATGATACACCGCAATCATTGTGCGCCGACTGATGTCTCTATTTTCTAATAAAAAAAGCAACTGTCCAACCCATGCTTATTGCTGCAGCAACGAAATCAATTAACAATTCTACAGTACAACTTCTTTACATTGGAAACATTTTGTAAGATGCACCTATTAAATCATTTCGTACGCACTTTAAAATGAGAAAATGCAACGACTGTTTATTTATGCTCAAGTAATTGCATTATGTCATTGCATGACCACTCCTTCATCCTACCAAAAATTTCGCACACCACCGAATCTGCTTCCTCGCCTATGGAAACCTGGCGCGCTCCACCAAGCTCGTACTAATGAGCTGGATGAGCCGGGGCAACGTCGCACGCTTCGGTCCCAACTCGGACTATGCGGGCAACAAGAAGAAATGAACACATACGCTTCCAGCAACGAAAATACACAAATGAGTTAGGATCATGAGACAAAAAATGTCACGATAAAACAAATGAAACTGAACAAAAATAAAGAAACTAATGAATTCAAGGTGAAATCCCAAAATTATGAAAAGTTAGAACAGTAAAGTACCGACAAGAGTGTATAAGTAGAAAAAAAATACAAAAATTGACAAACAACAAAGAAGTCTCAAAACAACCTAAGAGACACAAAGTAGGTATAAGATAAACCAAAAAAAATATTCGAAAGAAACTGAAGAACAAAATAGCAATCAAAAAGGAAAAAAGGAAAACGTCAAAGAAGAAAAACAGAAGCACATCAATGACGAAACAAACAAGCATACCATAGGAGACAAACAGACGCACATCATAGGAGAAACAGAAGAACACCAAAGAAGAAACGAGAAGAGCAGCGGAGCAGCAGAAGAACAACAAAAGAGAAACGAAGAAAGAAGCACAGCAACGGAGGATCAAAATCCAATGAAAGAAAGCATAAAGCAGCTCACTGTGCGGCCGTCGAGCTCATGGGGCCCACTCTTGAGCACGAGGTCAACTTTGCTGGGATCAGCGAAGGTGACGAAGCCAAAACCCCTGGAGCGGCCAGTCTCGCTGTTCTTCATGACCACGCAGTCGATCACCTCCCCGTACTGGCCGAAGTAACGCTGTAGGGTGTCCTGGGTACTCTCCCATGAAAGCCCTCCGACGAACATTTTCCTGCGGAGTGCAAGACATGATAGGTGTTATTCAATTGACCTGATGGCAGTGCCTAGCTCTTTCTGTTCACTCGAGCCTAGGAAGTCGTGTTCATACACACACATAAACTGCTGTTTTCCAATGCAACATTCGATGTACAATCTTCGAAAAAAATATCTATATTTGATACAAGTAGGCAAGTAACGCGCCTGGCTCATTTTTACAACAAAATGAAGAATTGGTCACACAACTCTTAAAACGAGCTTAGCCGATAAAAATTCAACATAGAAATACTGCAGAATATTACTATCATTAGCAAGGTATAGATTCAGAACATGAGATCAAACCAGAATCTTGACCCTTTACCGACCGAATTATTTTGGTGACAAAGCTGCAGTTACCTTTTCATGAACTAGCAGTATCGTAGGGTAAGCATATAGGGCTGCAATTAGCTCTAAACAAAAAATTACTTGCATTCTTATGAAATGGATCATGAAATCAACAGACAGCGAAGAGTTAATAATTGTAGAAGTGACAGTCAAATCAACATCAGCACAGACGGTGTCCCCCTCACCCTTGCTCCTCCCCATCATGCGGAATGTTGCGGCGAGAATGCCCATCAGATGCCTGCTGGGGCATGATGTCGTTCCGCCAAGCGCTCTGGTCCTTCTTCATGTCATAGTTCTGGTGGTTGTGCTGGACTTGGTATGATCCATTTCCTTGCCAAGAGTTGTCAGCCATTGTAGTCAAGAAGAGTTCCTGCACTTAATTCTAGCACTAGAAGGAATGACAGCTCCTATTTTAATTAAATCGCCAAGCGGTATCACTGGAATAAAAAATTGTGTGGTCAATTAAAGGTATCATGAACATAACTGAAATTTTCAACATTGAAAATAGCTACGGAGTCAAAAGAAGGAAGCCTTAAAGGAAAGGTTTCAGTATCCTAATGTAAAAATAAGAACACAGGGAATGCAAATTAAACCCACTATAATTTTCTGTTAAGCTCATGAACTAAATACTGTATTTTAAACCTCTCACCTATGAGTCACCTATGTTAATCTGCTGCATGAAATATGAACATGCATAATTTGAACCCTTCAGAGCTAGTTGAGCTCCATGCACCCACTAAAGCATCTACATAAATTATGTGATAAAACCAAAGCTGCGATAAAAAAATTCCCCACGCAAGATAAGCCTACACGGAAACTGTAAACTGGATTTTTCGAAGTAAACCAGCATTCAGTAATGTTTCGATACAATCGAAAGCTCGAGATTTTTAGGCTCAGCCGAACACAAACAATAATGACGGTAACTATGTGAGCAACGCAGCATCGTTGTGTATTGGTATTCGAGTGGTCAGTGTGATGCCCCTGTTGTGGGGAAGACCAAGCGTCATCTGCACACGCGCCTTGCAGAACACAAGGGGATCCTCGCCTCAAACTGGTAGACCTTTAGCCTGTCCTCCCAATAACAATACACGCCATCATGCACTCAGCTCGAACCATCCTATATTAAACAAGAACTTCAGAATTTTAACATCCACATCTACCTTTGATTTAAAACTATTAAAAAGCATTATTACTCACAAGCACAGATCTCTTTTCAACTACAGCACTTGTTTGACTCCACTGGAAGTATTAACTTAGTTTCCAAAATATAGGCACACTATAGTAGGCTGGTTTTTTGTTCTTTGTGTTGTATGTTACAAATATAGCATTCCACAAAAATGGTAATGGGACAACACCCGTGTCACTCAGGGTGTAATTTGAGGCTAATTATATGGTATTCTTTATTCATAAAGAGATTTTCAAAGATAAGCCCATAAATTCTTATGAATGATTAATTACAGCTCTTTTGGTCTCCTATGAACAACTAACCTTCCTCCTTTCATTATGTACACAATGTGAGCCCCTTGGCTAGGGCTCAATTGCTATAATTATACCCTGCCCATACTGTTATTCCAGCAATTGATGCCAGACTTTACACAGGGCTCTTTCCTCACCCAGAGGGGCTCATCTTTTGTAAGTCCAAAGGGCTCACTTTTAAGCCATATGGTTCACTTCTCCTAAGAGGTGGGACAGGATTACTAGGTAGACTAATACTACATATTTTTAAGCAAACTTTATAATTGCATTAATGATTTTACCACCTATTTTTCATTTTAAATCTAGTTTCTTCTACTTTGAGACTCGCAGTTTACAGTTTCAAGAAAGTATTACCAGTAGAAATGCTATCTGCACTCAATCATCATTTTAGTTGTACCCATTGCACTTTCGGCATGTGGACTTGACCCATGAAGCACTTAACATGAGTGCAGAGCAGGAGGAATGCAGAGCATGCGTCATAGCCACAGTAAGGGACTTGGTTTTCCTGCATTCTAGCATTAGAAAGCCTTTTAACAGCATTTTATGCAACTAAATTATTGATATTGACATTTGGAATTTCAGACTCCTTATACATGTACATACACAAGCTGGTATATGTGCACAATGACATGTGGAGTGCATACCCACTTAGGACAGTAAATTGCCAATTTTAATTATTCTTCAATGTTATAATCCTGTTCTCTATTTTCTACGGTCTCAAATAAGCATGAATATTGTTCTTTGCAGAACCATTATTGATAATGAGGCGAGGCTTAAACATTCATAAAAAGTTTGTTATGCTTTTCCATTTCATTTATTCTTCTCCACACATAATGCACGATTGAATCATGTTTGATCTTAGCTTCAAGTTTGGGGAACTAAAAATACATACATAGATCATTTCTCCTTGTTGTGGGCTTTATTAGTATGTTTTACTGTGAAGTTATTGCATGCCACAGATTCATTATGCATAGGAGTCAAATAGTACAACAGCAAAATCAATATGCAGAAATGGGCAACAGTGGTAATATATCACTGCTTAGCACATGAACTAAGCCATGCAAAATAGCATAGTATAAGAGTATGAGCAACTCAAGTGTTTGATATCAATTCCCACCAAATGATGAAATCAAATTTAATCAAAAAACTGCGTGTATTTTACCAATATGTATGACAAGCTTTGATCAACACACTGCCTCATCATCTATTTAATTACTCATAGAAGTTATTTCATGTTTCAATTGTAAGTTAAGTAAATCGATTTATTAATGAAAAATAAAGATCAGAAACTAAATGGTATCCAAAATATGTGTGCTTACTATGTACATCTAATTTCATTATCCACTCTGGTCTCATCTGTTATTTTAATTACTCAGAGCCTCAAGACCTTGTGTTATTAGATAACTCTTTTTAGCGTAATATTCCATCCAGTAGGATAGGTATGTATAGTTAGTTAGAAGTAGTAGTATTGATAGCAATGCTTTAGTAACTCGAGACTATTTCCCATCCAAAGAGAAGATACCATTAAGGAGGGAGTTTGAAAAAGAGAAACTTGTGTACAAGGTATTTTCCCATAAAACTTAGAAACAGAAAGTTAAGAAGGAAGGAAAAACAAAGAATAAGTAAATAATGGAGAATGAATGAAAATGGAAAGATGCACAGTGTACACTAAAGATAGACATCCTAAAAGCCTTTCTATAGCTGAAGTAACCTAACAGTATTCCCCTGGGGATGTTACTCTTCATAGCATAGGATAGATAAATTTGAAAAACCTCATCCTAATGCCTATGGCCTATCCTAGGTCCACTGAGGGTAAAGTTTGCATAGTTTTTCATCATAATTTCACATAATATTCCTTGCATAATAGAGTAGTGATAACTAGTAAAATACAGCCCTGACTTCTTTAGAGTTTGTAAACTGTGCATTAAGTGTGATAGGGTTCGAATGTATTAAATATAACATTTGAATGTTTTCTCATAACATTTTCTATGGTTCAAAACCTTTTAAAATTAAGTCCCTGCACATGAGACAAAAATAAATCTAATAGACAGGAATCAAGGCTATGTGGTAAATGGGATGCTTTGTGAACTACACTTACCCAAGATACATAGTTTTCTCCATTTTCAGACTTAAGTTTTAGAAATCTGACTAAAACATCAGATGCTTCAAAATAAATCAAGGTTAATACTTACTTTACTGCAGCCAACTGCATAGAGTACTATTCATCTTACAACCTACATTTTGGTGTCATTGGATAAATTTTTTCTCACCAAATGGTGGAAACCTATTTTCAATAGGTTTGAGAGACAAAATGATATAAAATTACTGTACACAGTACAACCTTCTCCCACTCCCTTGCTTCCTCTTGGTTACATTAGGTTACTTCAAGGTTACATCTTGGTTAGGTTAGAGTTAAATTAAGGTTACATAAGGGTTTCACTATGTTGGGAAAGGTTAGGTAAAGAAACTTCTGTTTTGTTCATCTGACACACTGCCACATGATAAAATGGTGTGAAAATATGATCCAAATTACCATAGACTTCTTGAAATTCTAAAATACCCATGTAGGAATGGTTTGAATATCTTTCAATGTAGCTTTTTTATGCATTAAAACTTATAAGAAATAAATTTTTGCCTCTCAAAAAATTAATTCTTTTTCAATGGCACTTGAATGAAAGCTGTACAATGAACAGGACCCTCTGTGCAATTTGCCACAGTAAATTAAATATTAACCAATACTAAATTAATTTGTCAGCATTTACATGAATCTTTCATGAGAAATTAGCAATTAGTTTTAATTTTTCTCTGTCATTTTTAAACTTAAATTCTGTTAACTTTCATTGCAAATACCTTAGTTATGTACAATATAATAAAAACCATCTGACTGGAAAGTTATGAAAATTCAAAATTAACTTGTATCCCCGAATTTTATAATTTCAGAGAACTTGAAAAATGAAATGTATTTTAACATTTTGTGCACAAAATAATCAGCATTTGTTACAAATGAAAGCTCTAAGATCTATTTATTATTAAAGACTTCTCAAGTTGACATTAACTCCACTTTCAAAACTGAACTCAGTTGAAAAATATAACCTGAAACGACTCACAGCGTTTGGCTAAGACATGAGAGTTTTCTTCAAAACCGTTGTACTCACCAACACCAATACTCGAGCAACTGACCAGCGCCCAGTACGAGCTTTCATTCTCACCGTCCCCAAAGTAGATGGTACCTTTGATATCGTACGCAGTTCAGAGTTAGGCCTAAAGTGCGACACTGACTCGGCAACGTAGAAAAGCCATGACGCACCGGCAACCATACGTCAATTACTGTCCGAGTCAGCCAGCAACCCCTAGACACACCTGGAGAGAATTTTATGCACCTACAGTGAAATGTACAATTCTAAACCAAGCAAAATTGAAAGAATAATTTCAAGCGCGACCTACTGCGCCTCAAATTCAGTTGCGCCGAGCTGCAACTTTTCGGCGTGGGTTTCCTTGGAACAATAACATTCGCTAATATTAGAATTCTACGTTAGTTTCTCAAAAAAATAAGTTATTCATTAATGTAAATCATCGTTTTCGAGAATAAAAGAGTAATATCCACGGAAATAGGGATAATTTTAACAATAAAATAGCAGAATGCTTTGAATTTGTACACTTTCCACTCATTATACAAGCGCGGCCATTCTGGATGTTGCCAGAGCGTTGTGCTCATTTTACTCAGTTATCCTCTGTAGCTTGGGTTGCAGCCGCTATTTAGGAGTTTTTGTGAAAAAAAATCAGTACTTATTACAAATGAAAGTCCCATTTATTTCTATGTCCAATTTTAAAGTTGAGTGTCATATTTTATTTCTTAAAAGCATGTAAATTCATGTGCTAATGGTTGAAACAACCATAAATTTTAAGTAATGTGTAATTTGGGACGTTGGTCAACTTATTTCACTATAAAAGCCAATCTTAAACTATTTAAGACGTATAAGAAAATAAACCTTCAGTACTATACCGCTTTCAAATTTAAAAAAGAAAAAAATACGGGTTACCAACAGTTTGATTACCGTATGCACGTAGTTGAGATCATGGATGCTTTGTACCATGCGGTAGCATGACATTCGTATTGAAATTCAAGCGGGGCAGTAGCGTTAGTTTTTGAAATTACATAACCAATCTTTAGAAAAATAAATTATCGAATTCAATCTAGCCTTGCAATTCAGCAGTTAAAATGTAGGTTTCCTGATCTTTATTGTAGTACAAATTTCCATAATCTTCAAAGAAGGATAGAAATAAGAAACGCAAGCTTAATAAGAGAGCGTATAGCTTACCATTTCACATAATATTCAAATGCCATCCTAATAAAAAATAGCTGCCCTATTACTTTATGATTAATGGCCACAACTTATGAATTAATTTTACGAAAAAATTTTGCATTGCACTAATATTTAAAAACAGAGGACCTTAATTGTCTGTGAAGACGTTGTAATATGATAGTGGTGGATTTACAGAATAAAATAGAATAATAACTATATGATTTATTTTTTGAATTTATGCAATTGAATTTCTTGTAAAGTTCATTTTCATGTGCTGCCTTGTGAAACTTTTTCAATTACAAATTATTAGCTTCATTTAAATATTTGTACTTATACGTTCCTAACAAATTTGCGGGTCGAGTAAATACAGGCGTACCTTCAGCTAGAACATGCCCTTAAAAATAGTTTAATAATAAGATTATTATTTTCAGCTATCCATAGTTAATATGATTAGACTAAATACGTAAACGTGTTTTTGTCCGTTAGGCTTCAAATTCGAAATTTTATCAGAATTTACTAATATTCATAGATATCACGAGACATTTTAATAGCAGCAAACAAAGAGTAGGAAAATATATTATTATCATTAGTCAATATTTCTCGAATATTTTTGTAATTAATTCCACGGATGTCACGAAGATACTGGGATCTCCAGGATTGTATTTTTTATTAAGAACTACAGTTAGGAGCTAAAAACGTTATTTACAAACTATTTCATAGCTCATACAAAAACTTATAAAATGAATTTAATCATGATGCAAAAGTTGTAAACAGTAAAAACTTATTAAGAGACAGCTTTGAAAACCATACAAAGTAGCCCAGCGTGACAAGCCCCGTGTAGCCCTACGTGTTTTGCATCATTTTTGCAATAACACGCAGTTCCAAATCTAATTTATGGCATAAATGTTACAGCATGGAATAAAAGTGACCTTGAAAAATTGGAGGCGATTCAGATTCAGGTAGGTCGTTTGAAACTGAGGACTTCAAAATGGCTATTTGTAGAATAATAAGAAGCTACGTTTGGTGGTGTCTGGTTTCTGAACGAGCGGGAAAGGCTATATTGAATTATAAGGTGAGAATTGAACGTATGATAAATAATAGCTGGGTGAGGGGAATTTGAGTGTAAACGCATGGGAGAAAGTGTGCAAGGGGTATGCTGGAAAATTAAATATCCCTAAGATATTTAGAGGCTGTACATGCTAACTTTGGTCTTTATTCTGGAGTCTGGTCAGAAGTCCCTGTTTTCTGTTTAAAAACCGTTTCTCGAAACATATTAAGAAGGTTATGAGAAACATTTTCCTTCTATAAAAGTACTAAAATTCAGAGCCTTTCACGCGTATACAACACCCATTTTTGGTAGAAAATATAAGCAAAGTTTTCTTAAATTGTTCACTTTTCCATTCGATACTGTATGACAAATACCCCACTGAGTAAAGCTCGTAGTGTAAAGCAATGCAAGGACGAAACCTCGAATGATCTCTGAAGAAAACTCAGCGCCCTTCATACTCAGTGGGGAAGTAAGGCCTGTAGACCCTTCGGAAGTTATTTCAACTTCAGCTGGGTAGTACCATCAGCTTCTATGGCATATTTACTAGCCTTTGGCCTACCATTTCCTTGCGGATCTTTCAACTGAATTTTTAAGTATTTTTTAACTTGTCAATAATCTTTACCACGTTCGCTCAAAAAATTAAGCAGAGTTCATTGAGAGATTGCGGTCTGTTGCATTTGAATTACAATATAATTTCAATTACTGAAAGTTTATTTTTTCTAAATCAGATTCCGCTTCTCTGAAGCAGTTGCGATCCAACACGAACGTCATACCAACAAAACAAGATAACAGACGGGGAATCCTTTTGCTGAATAGGTACATTTATTCTAACAGAGTGAAACAATTCGTAATAATCTGATCCGGAAAAATTCGGTAAAATCACTGAGTGTAATCGAAAAATTTAGTTTATTACTAGGGTAGAGGATGAAAAAAAGAACAAGACAGAAGGATGCCAACGCCCAGAGGATGAAATCTATAACTTTGTGAGAAAGTTAATGTTTTTAAACTATTTCAATCAAGATTTATACATCAAACTTTATGTAATGGGTTTTAAGCCCTGTACTTCATATGGTCTGGAGTTCCACAGACCGATTTCACAACTAAATACCAATTACATTCAATAATGGCGTTTTAGAAGTCTCTGATTTTCTTTGTCTTTTAATGCCATCATTGCGACGCCTCATCACCAATAAACTTACTATTGATAACTCGTACGCTTTTCTTTCCGAAGTAAAATATTAGGTCGATGCTGGAAACCATTTTATGGCTTTCCCAGACTTAGAATCTATATTCACTTATGATCCCATATATTTGTTTTCTAGGTTCAACCATCAAGATAATAGGCTTATCGCATGTATTTTCAACAAATTTTTTACAAATGTATGCGCAGCAAACTTGTATGATTATTTGCTTGTCCTGAAAGTTTCAATCTTATCTTTCGTAGACGCTTCGTAGATGGTACTTCTTTACTTTTTCGTGATCCTTTTAAAATATTATTTTTGAATAACTTCTGTACTATACATGTCAAAATTAAATTTACCTCGGAAATAGAACAGGACCAAAAGAATTAATTTTTGATTGCTTCATTCGTAAATAAGAACAATTCGAATGCTCTGTTTACAAAACGCAGTTTTTCAAGACTAGGTCGAGCTTCTTCAGCTCTGCTCCTCGATAATCGAGGACTCGATATGTGGCTACTTGATATACCCAGAATATGAAAATTTGTGAAATGATCGTTTTTATGTTACTTCTTACTTTTTATGAAGGACAATGGTGTTTGCATAAATTTGGTAGGTTTTAACAGGCACTCAAAAATAAATTCTGCAGAACTTATATTTATTTAAAAAAAAAGTTCTATAGAACTTACTTTTGGCAACATCTATTTAGGCTAAAGGCAGACACCGGCGACTTTAACCGACCGATGAGTTTTCAAAAGTTCAAAAGAAGGGTGGGACAGGGAGGGGGGGTTGTCATAGTACAG
>VOMN01108224.1:0-26371 GCA_014899125.1 Orchestia grillus | reverse complement strand
CTACAAATTTTAAAAAATAGAATAAAAATATACAGTTTTGGTGCTGCTGCAGCTTTATAAAATTGGAGTTCTTAGAGATATTTTCGTTGGTTTGATATTCTTAGATACTGATGCGTCAAGTTTACACATTTTCTGTGTGGGGGCATTTACGCAAGCAGTGAAGGAATTAAATAGGAGAAAATTAACGAGTCGAGATTCTTGAGAGCGTGCTCCTAATCAGCGAGACAGGGTTAGAAAAGGCAGTCCGTATCACAGATATGGAATATTTCATAATTTCAAAGGAGATTTAACTCATATTTGAGGTCATGGTGAAGCTAGACCAAAGATAAAGAACGGAACGTTCCGAAAGTTTCGGCTGCTTATCAGAGGCAGATAGTTGGTGCAGGTGGAGTCGCGGCTTGTGCACTATTACCTGAGATTATTTAGCTGTGTATAACTGAGATTATTTAGCAGTGTATAACTGAGATTATTTAGCAGTTTATAATTCTTTCTGCACTGCATGGAGCGTATGAATTCGTATTATGTTAGGATATGTAAGCGAAGTCATTGTTTATTTACATTCCGGTTTCTCTTCTGATTATTATTTTACTATATCATCTTTGATAGAATTAGTTGATTGTTTGTTCGTTTCTGAGAAGCCGTTCGTTCGTTCATTCGTTTATCAGTCCAGATGTAGGTTGAATACTCTTAGGTAACTAAAAGTATTAAGCCAACATCGGCTGTTTCGTTCACAACAAAATAACGTAAAGTGTAGCTCGAGTCAAGAAATAAGGGAGAATTACAAAAGTTAATCTTCTTCAACTGGTATACACTTCAGTGCCTGTACATTCATCGAAACATTTAACTTTTCATCCACCTGTCGTCTTCATCTACCTACATATGTACCTGCCAGCATGGACGTCTATTGTACTGAACAATAAAAAATGTCTGAAAAGACAAAATAAAAAGCTCTCAAACAATGTCAAAAACTGTTAGACCGAAATATTTTTCAGTAGATTTCCTACTTGCATGATGCATGGGATGATGGAAGTTGTACAGCTTCTTCGGCCGGCGCCAGTCTCTGACTTCTGATGTATTCTTCGCTGAAATGCCGCACTAATCTTTTTTTTTAGCAATACCTAAACCTAAAACTACCATTTTCAGTGTTCTCACTCATTAAGTTGAAAAAAAGTTTTGAAGCGATTTGAGATTCACTGAAAAAAATTAGTGTACAGAATTTAACTGTTGTGTATTCATGGGAGTAAAATATGTCATATTTTGAAGCCAGTATTGCATATAATTATCAATATATCTATTCATACTTAAAACCTTTATATGTTTGCATAATTTTGATATGTTTATATTCTTGTACATAAATATACGAGTATATCTGAGAGAGAAAGAAGAGATTTATTGGTTTTGAATACAACTTAACAAATTAGCAATCACACACTGACGCCAAAATACAGCATTTGGAACTGAATGATATCTTCCAGATGTTTTGTATTCCACTATTCTTATGTTCCATTTATTCTATTTTCTTTAAATTTTGTCTTTCTTTCATAAGGCGCCCTACTGTGCTGTAGGCATTCATGCGTATTCAGGTGTGAAAAAGTTAACTGCTCAGAGCTATGCCAGCGAGCGTCAGTCGTACAAGCGCGTTAAAAGTGTTGTTTTAAGCCCCTGTTCTCCGTGTAACATTTGCGTGCAAACTCAAAGAGTAGCTTTAATAGGTTTCCTTGGATTTTTCATAGTCGAATTATTTACCTATTTCTTTATATTGGTTGTGTATTATGTTTTATTTTACTTTCTTCTGAGCTATTTTTTGTAAATATATTCAAGCGAACATAGATATAAAGTATGTGACATACTTATGTAATCATACACCTCAACAGCTCGAATAAAGGAAGTCTTGAGGAGTTAATTTTTTTCAAAATTATAATTAAAATAATTAAGGGTAATCAAGAAGAATATTTTTTAGCCTAAACTTACAGTTAAATATGCTCTAACCATCTTCAGGGGCCGATCTATAATCTAAAAACAACATATACTGCCGGCTTGTATTTAGAATAAATAAAAACCGATTTTTTACAAACTACACAATTATAAGAAGACGCGTTCATAATTAGCGGCCAATGACCAGGGAAAGAAATGATAAAAGAATGTCCAAATGTCCATTGATTTTATGAGGCTCTTTTATGCGACGAAATGCCCCCGGAATTTTTGGGTACGTTAGTTATTAACCGTTAACATTACTTAAGCATTCTAAAAATCGAAAGAATGTTTTTCCTACCGTGAATGTTTGCAGTATATACAAGGGAGAGTTCATTTCTCCTTCGCACATTGTCCACATGCTTATTGATACGCTTTTACGAATTTCACCCAGTGTCACCAATATAACATGCCTAGCAGTCATTACAGTCAAGTTTATAAAATACGTCAGTTTTTCTCCAAGAACTCATCTATCCTTTACGAAACAAAGTTACTGTTAAATGGTATTATCAGATTTATGCGCCAGTTTTATGTTAAATGGCCTTAATATTCACTGAACTCTTTCTGAAGTACTCATGATATTTGTAGCACCGTCACGTCTCGGTGCCGCTGGGGGTTTGGTTGACTCCTTCCTGAGCTCCAGGTTCGTTGTTCACCGATACGTACAGGGATTAATTAAATACGTCTAGGGTACTTTCGGGCAGGCGAGGGAAAAAGTCGTTAGGATTTCATACGAATTTATTCATAAGGGCCAGCAGGCGGTATGGTTTAACGATATATGTAAGTTCGGCTTTCAAGCGCTAAACTTGCGACAGTGAGTTTAGTTGTAAGGTTGCAGGTCTGGAAAGTATGGGGACCGGCTAAGTAAAGTCCACGTTTGATAGTCTCAATTCTTAATGAATCAATCTTAAGTAGCTATTCTAGCAGCTAATTTTACAACTGAGGCAGATCAAACTAGTATCTACCCTGAAAGTCTGTGGTAATTATCTCATATAGAAAATGTTGACAGATTACATTCCTGTGCGTAAAATTACCGTGAGAACTGATCACACAAAAGAGTCTCAGGCCAATGCCAATTAAGTCTGAGGGCAGCACTGACATGGTTTATTTCTGGCGAGGAGTCGATAGCAACTTAATTAGTTCCATTTTCAGGGAAATGTTGATATAGGTGGCGTTGTGGACAGAAATATCTTTTCGAGAAATCATTTTATTCTGGTAAATCTGCGATGTTAATCAGTTCATCGTCTTTGTTTTCTACCCTGCAAAACGCAGATACCCTCTCGTACTGAGACTTGGCTACGCTATTTCTTTAGGATGAGGGGTGATAGCTAAAGAAGTTGAGGTATATATCTTCCGGTATTGGTTAATTTTCAATAGATAGGAAAGGTTAATCCACCATCAGGCTGACGTTTAGGCGAGAGATCTAGATACGAATCATAATTTTCCGTCTTCATCATACAATGTATATTTTCATTGAAGCTATTTAGGGGATTAAGTAAAATTTCTGCCTTGTGTTAGTACATGGTAGTTAGTACATATGGTTCCCAAAACCAAATTTGACAGGGTGACTAGGAGAGTACATTTTCTCCTACAAATGGCATCGTTATTTCTGCCAGCGCAAACGACACCGGGGATCCCAGATTCTATCTTCTGCATTCTGCCTTTTGTCTGTTGATAGATTTTTGGGTCTCATTGGAAGTGGCTTGGCGGGACACACAGGCCGAGAAGTTTCGAGATCAAGTACGTCGAAATTACCGTTGCTTAATAACGGAAATTAATCCGCGCTAAACATCTTTCCACACACTACAAGGCAAGATTTTACGGAATGCACCGAAATAAAATTTTTACATCATAGAATACCAGAATATAATTTTTAGGAATGACAACTCTTTATAAGTCTTATTTAGCTAGAAAATTATTTCTCAGCTGTTGGGGAGCTTTATCTAACAAACATACAGCAAAATGTCTATCTGCTATTTTTACCCAAGTTCCTGATAACGCTTGATTACCTTTAATTTTAATTTAAAAAAAACGTGTTCATTGCCAGTTCATAATTGAAAATCTATTCCTCAGATGATGTGCATCGGCGTAAAATTAGGCTTAGGAGAATAACTGAGCCTGTCGCGTCTCACGAGAGCTCAATCTCAGAGTGTGGATCAGGTGATAAAATTCTTGCGTTGATGCTATGTCTCCGGTGGCAGTCTGCGTGACAAACGATGCGCAGACTGTGTGGTCTGATTTAATGCAACCATGAAACGGAAATTTCGTTGTTTAACGGCATAGGCTATGGGCAGAAACCAAAGTCACTCTTCTCGTTCCTAGCGCCATTTTCTCGTTAGCTCAAGATACGTTGGCTTTGAGTTGTTAACCTTACTGTATTTCAACAATCACATATTTTAATGATTCTCATTCATTTCATTGAATTTGACCAGAATGTTTCATAACTCCAGAAACCCTCGTCTATGTATTAACACCCGCTACTTTAAAAAAAATTACACCATGATATTTCATTGAATGACTGGGAACGGCCGCAATGTCCTGTGCAGCTTTCTGTTGATCGTCATCTTCTCTTCTTTGACGCACTGCCCCGCGGCAAGCCGTGGACAGAAATGATCTCTTCTTCTTCTTCTCTTCCAGATTATTGGAGCTTGGAAGCAAGCCCATGTAGCAATGTCCTCTTCCATCTCCCTACGCACACGCACACTGTCGACTCCAATCGCACGTATGGAAACACAAAAAAAGTGGGCCAAGCTGAAACGACTTCATTTTTTGAAGGGAACGGAATTATTCTTTGGCTTGCGATAATGGATCTGTTAGCCCATCATTGCCGGAATGTTCAAAGCGACCGCTAGAAAATCTAATTTTCATAACTGTGGGCTGCGGCACTGATGTTGCTCTATGTGATGGCCTCCTAGCCAAAGTCTAATCTCATATTTTGTAGAATGAGTGGCGATATTTGTCCACTGTTGCGTAATTCGGTGAGATTAAAGCGAGTATTAGGCGTAGTGTACTTAAGTCGCGAGATTAATTGATGGACGCATTTATAAAAATGCATTTTTAATGATACCCACTTCAAAGTATTATTTTTCTTCGTTAGCATAGAAACGATGACGTCGGTCTTGGAATGTTCTGCAGAGAAAACAGAAAAACATACGCTTGTTTCCATGAGTTGAAACTTACAGTACTTGGACATAAGTATTTGCACAACATTACTTTTCATATGCTTTGAAAATTTCGAGCTCTGGTTTCGGATAAAGCGTACAGGTAGTTCAGAAATCGTATAATTAGAGAAATATTTAAACGGAACAGAACAAAATTTAGTGAGGACCAGAAAGTCAACAAACCAAAAAAAAATGTATGGGACAGAAGTATTTGGCCAAAACTAAAAACAATTTTCAAGTGTTTAGTGATGAGTCATATATTTGCAATAACAGCACGGAGACGAGTATTGTAGCTGGAAACAAACTTTTGACATACCGTTTGCGGTAATTTGTTCCATTCTTACACGCAGATGATCCTCAAATCACTAAGGTTCTTTGGACGCCTGCTCTGCTCACCAGTTCTGAATATTGGCCTCAAAATTTTCAGCGGGATTGACGTCATGCGCTTGGCTAGGCCACTGAAGGACACTTATCTCGTTATTTAAGAACCATTCTTTTCATAAATACGCCGTGTGTTTGGGGTCATTGTCTTGTTGAAAGATCCTCTTGTACCGGCCGTAGAACTGACTTTTTTGCGCTCGTGGGCAGATTTTTCTCCAGTGTGGCCTGTGCCATTCACTTTTTCATCGATGATGTGAAGTTCCCTTACACCATTGACAGTAGACAGTAAAACAGGTCTACACCCCGATGCTGCCTCCTCCATGCTTGACGGTAGAGATGGTGTTCATGCGATCTTAGGCAGTCTCTGTTTTCCTCCAAACATCACCAGCGTCGTTGGCCCGGAAAGTTTAATTTTGTTTTCATCGGACCACATAACCTTTTTACAAAACTCAACTCCGTTGTCAAGATGATGTATGGCAAACATCAAACGGTTTTTCCCATATTTTGTTGTGAGAAAATGAGTTTTGCTGTTTCGTGTCGAGTGAAGGAACGTAGAACACTGCGATGCAATTCTCTAGAGACCGTTTTTTGACTGACGTGACTTTCTTGCAGTTCCAGTTCGTTTTGTAGGTACGTTCGGGTTGTCGAGGGCTCATTTGTCCAGGTATACAGGATACAGCGTCGACAGAGGCCCGTGATCTCGCGAAGAGCTCCGACTTTCAGCAGATTGGAGATTACTTCAGTCTCTCAATGTTTCCAAACAATTTCCCCAATAATTGTTCTTAGAGCCATAACACAGTCAGCAATTTGCTTACAGGTTAATTTTTCATTACAAAATCTAACTATTTCATTTCGAATAGCTTCTAGTATTTTTTTACTTTCGACATTTATACATACTATCCATTTTAAACAAAATCTCGGGAGTTAATTATTGTGCTAGTCGCTGTTTGTTTACATTACATGTGCTTTGAAAGTTTCTGCAAACTGTATGAAAAGTTTTTTAATCAAGATACTAAAATTGTGCGATAATATAACAACGATTTCGCATGATATCAATTTTGGCCAATACTTTGGTCTCGTATATTTTTTTGATATATTGATTTTCTGGTTTAGTAAACATTTTTTTTTCTGTTCAAGTATTCTGATCAGTGTATGTAACCTGAACTACCTGTACTTTTTATCCCATACTAGAGCTTGAATTTTCCAAAAGACATTAAAAATAGAGTTGAGCAAATACTTACGTCCGGGCACTGTACTTTTCTTGTGATCCAGGCTCTAGATACAAATGTACAGTATGATTCTCAGTTTCTATTTTCTTTGCACTTTAAGTCTGAGTTTTTCCTAATTTAAGCTCTTAACGTAGGATGTTAGACTTCTGAAATGTTCATTATGGTAGGGCCTTCATGTTAAATTATTTTTTCACATTATCTTATGTGTGAGGTACGAATTATGCACGTCAAAATTCGAGTGAGTAGCACAGCATTACGGCTAATAAGCCTTGGATTAATGTCGACTAGGCTTGGAAGGACAGCGTAAAAGGATTTCGGTTTCTTAATCAAAGGCAAATTCAAGTTGTGATCATTTAGGAACGTGGAGACTGCGTTCCCTCTCCGAAATTACGCTTTGAGGATTGAAGCTCGGGAGAGCAATGATGTGTTAAATTGCAAAACCTTTGATGGGAAAATACTATTAGCGCACCATTGAGATACTTAATAGAGTGCGTTTAAAGCAATGATTAGGTGCTTGGCAGCGCGTCAGCAGCGAGTTACATTATTGACAGGTCGCACTAAACTAAATGCTAATCTATAACATGTATCTCTAAAATGCTTTCTTAATTTGGTGTTAAGCTGCTAAGATGTAAAGGATATATAATAAGGAAGAGATAAAGATAGTTTAGATACTGAAAGTAATCAGGAAACTACGCAATGAACTACAAAAGCTAAGTATTATTAAAATACTAGACGAAACGTGACCCGTTGGGTCAAATAAAATTTATCAAAATCAAACCGTATCCAGAAATATATCCTATGCAGTTAAGTCGGTATCCACAATACAGGATTAAACGACGAGTATAAATTTCGAATATCTCAGATCCGACAGACAAACGTGTGCACGGTTTCAAGCAAGCAAGCAAGCAAACAAACAGGCAAGACGACCAGAGTTTTAGTATTATACAGACTAGATTGATGGAAAGCATGCGGTGTTAGATATACGAACGTTCTCTAAAACGTCTATGATAAAGATAATTTATTCTGGTATATGTATTCAGGTCAGGTAGTGGAACCAGGTAACTACCTATTCGTAACTACTGGACGCACCCTGCCAAAAATGACGGGGCAAATGATGTTGAATTCTTAAGATGCCTTCTTATTTCTGGTAACTCTGACATGAAACAATGTTATTTTCAGGATCACTGATACGGACTGCCTTAACTGACAGTCTCGTTACTAGCTTAGGACGAACTGGTGGACAGACGGAAGGACGGATAGACGTAAGGACGGATAGACGAAAGGACGGACAGATGGACAGACGGACGGACGGTGGGATCATCCAACCAACCAAGCAAGCAGCACTGGGCTATTATTATACAGTGGGACGATTAAACAAGGTATACATTGAAAATTTTACACGCTATGTAAACCCTGCGTTAAGTTAAATGCCTGAACATTCCATGCAATGTGTTTAATCATTAATTAGAAGAATTCGTCAAGTTAGGTTACGTTACATCAGGTTAGGATAGGTTAGGTTAAGTTACGTTAGGTTGGTTTGGGCGACTAGTGTAATATGATCAGTCATTACATGAAATGACCGATATTTTGGTCATTTCTTGTAATGCATAAAATTTTTAAACACGCATAATGACTGATATCCCGACGTGACCGTAAGATGCGTGCAGTAGAGCGCCCTCATCCACGGGGTCCTAAATTCACAGAAGCTTCAACTCAATAGACGTTTTTGAGACAAATCCTGCACCAGATTTCTGATTGACTTTTAATTTACATTTGCAATTCGTTAATTCGGGAGCCTACAGTATTTTAACAAATATATGTCTTTAATACTTTGCCTCCGGAGTGGGTCATATATGGTACACACGATCATCTAACCTAACCTAATGTAACCAAAGCAAAATATGTAAAAATACAAATTTTCAAGTTTTCATCAAATTCGTGTTCATCAATCGAAGAAGCTAGCTGGGATTAGAAAGAAAATTAATAGGATAACCTAATTTGTGAAGCCAAAATCCTGAATTTTTAAATTCGCAGCAGTGATATTTGTCGGCATGTAACTTTACCTGTGTGGAGAATCGTAGTCAAAGTGTTAAATAATTTTCATTTATTTCATTGAATTGCTCCAGAACTTTTCATGACAATAGGAACACTCGTCTTTGTTCTAACATCCGTTAATTATACAATAAACAACGAAACGATACTTCATTAAACATTCTAAAACAGCTTAGAAGTGTATTTCAAAATTTATAATTTGAGGTGCAATTAAAAACTTAACTCTAAGGTAAAATTCAAAAGCCTGACTCACTCTGTAGGTGTAAGAACAGAAACAAACAAAAGCAAGTCAATTTAGGAACAACGCGGGGGACAAACGCACCATTTCTGGCCTCACGTTAGTGAAGACGTTCAGGCACACGTACTACTGACGAAGTGCCAATTTTTTCTTGCATTTATGGTGATGTACATTGGCCTTTGTCAATTCTCCTAAAATTTACTGAGATATACAAACACTTCCGTTCATTCCGGTAATAATTTTAAATACGTTAGAACGTCTTCACAAAAAGTAATTACTCAGTATAAAGATTAACTTGCTCTTCGCGTCCTCGCATTGCCCAACTCGGGCACGCGAGGCTGGAACTCGCTGAACATCGCCAGCCTCCGCGGCCGTTTTGAGCATACGTGTCAATTGTCCATTGGAAGGCGTCACAGGCTTCATTTGTCTATTGGCTGACACCAGAGCGATGGCTGCACGACGCCCAAACTCGGAGAAGGTATTGCGAAGCTAAAGTGAAAATAAACCAGTCACAGCGCCCAAATCCGTCAGTTGTTTCGATCTGAGGCGCGAGAGTATGAATTTCCGAGGAGTAAATCCTTCAATTCAGTTTGAATTCCCGGGCTGCAGAGTAGTTATGGAGTGAGTGTAACGGGAGAATATTTTCTCATCTTGCGATGGAAGTCGTAGGGTGGACTGGATATTAATTTTAATTGAAAGCTTAAAACTAAGGAGCCTGGTGACAGTAATGTGAAAACTAAGGAGCCTGGTGACAGTACTGTGAAAACTGAGGAGCCTGGTGACAGTACTGTGAAACCTAAGGAGCCTGGTGACAGTACTGTGAAAACTAAGGAGCCTGGTGACAGTACTGTGCAGTATGGTCTAAAAGACGATTGGAAGTATACTAATTATCCCTTCAGTAAGGCAGTAGTGTAGTAGAATACTAATTACCGTAACTGAATATGTTTATTGTTGTTTCTATTTCCAAGAAATAAATTTAATGCAGGCATGTAAAAGGCCTGTGAAAAGTTTGTTTTTAGTAAGGGAAAAGTAATAAATGAGCTCTAGGTGATATTCTTCAGCCCTATTATCACGAATTTTAATGAGATAGTAAAAACACGTACATTAAATACGAGTTTTTGTGCTTTAGGAGAAGTCTTCTCGAGAACTGTAGTTTAGGACGTCAGGTCTTTAATTGGTCTTAAATCAGAGACGATCCTTTAATGCTCCTTAAATGGCGGGCCAGAAGAAACTTGGCAAAAGTCGTCCAGTACCGCGGGCTCTCTAAATTATAGGACCCCACAGGGAGCCTCCACTGCAAACGCCTTGGCGCCACCTAAGAAAATAAATCTTCATGTTCTCCATGATGATTTTACTGACGTTTTTCTCTCAGACTGACTTAAATTAGATTTTCTTGCAACTGACGCTGGAAGTGATGTAGCTTTTGATATTCTGCATAATTAACGTCGCTTTTCCGAGTGCAATTGTAAGACGTGGTCTGGGCTGAGACAAGTTTTCCTAGGGGTAAATATACGCGTGAACGCTTTTCAATGGCATATTTATGATTGCAATTTACAATAATCAAGAATCACGTTAGTCAATTTAATTATATTTATACAACCACCAAGCTCCATTGGTCCAGTTTGCGAACTCGCAACGAATGGACTCTAAAGGACTGCCTTCTGAACTCGCAAAGAATTTTATCCCCTGAAATATCGAGCGTTTAACGAACTGGATTTATCATCTGTAATTTTCAACTTCCCGACGAGTTAAATTTATCCAGTTTTCAAGTCTAAATGCGTCGGTTTTTCATAATTTAAAACTTCAACGAGCGTGGGGAATTGTTTTAACTCTCTACGCAATAAATTTAACTCATTTTCAAACTCCAAATTAATTGAGTGTATTCAACTTTTTAAGCCAAGCGATGTAATTTTATTTGTTCACTTCACCTTCAACGAACTAGATTTATTTTATATCTGAAACCTGAACGAACTGAGCTTATTAGGAACTTGACGTTTCAACAAAAATTGTGTATTTCGAATTTTAAATTTCAACGAAGTGATAATATATTTCAAGATTTGAACCTTAAAAAACTGGATTCATTAACAATTTGAGTTTTCAACGAACTGAATTTACGTAGTATTGAATTTTAAAGGGAACTAGATATATATAGAGAGTGGTCTTCACGGTTTTAAAACACATGAATTTTCTAATTTTTAAAACTTCATGTAAATGGATTCTTCGAGATGAGGTCCCAGAAAGTTTTGTTGTGCTGTGTAGTGCTCCGTGATATTCCTGTACAATAACGAATCGAAATCAATAAGGTTATGTAATTAATCAGAACGATATGCTACTCTGAGAATTTTGTTATATGTATATTCATGGACCAGCTTCACGGCTCCATACGTAGAATATTTGTTCTTTCCTCTGACAAGTCACATTTTGGGAACGTATGAGGCCTCAGGGGAAACGTGCTCGACCACCGTGCCAGTACATCAGCGTTAGATGCTGATCGACAAAATGCAACCGTTTCTTACATTTTAATTTAGAGGGTGAAATGTACTTACAAAATTAAGAACATTTGCTCTACTGGCAAGTACGTTCGGATAAGAAATGTTGAATCTCATAATTCCTGGAATAATTTTTTCAGCAATTAGAGGCTACGGTTGAGACCAGTGCGCGCATTATTTTACCGATACTGTATCAGTAATGTGACCGAATAATTATGTAACCCTCAATCTCCTGTTGCAAGATGAAATTTTCAATGTACTCTGATAATCGATGTAATGTTTCGTCATTAAACTCAAAATTCCAGTGTATTGAGCTTACTCGAGATATGTTAAGAAACTGACTACGATTCTCCACACAGGTAAAATTACATGCCAACAAATATCTCTGCTATGAGTTTCAAATTGAAGGATTTTGGTCTCACAAATTTTGTTACCCTATTAATTTTCGTTCTAATCAGAACTAGCTTATTCGATTGATGAACACAAATTTGACGAAAACTTAAAAAATTGTATTATACATGATAGTGCTTTGGCTACATTAGGTTAGGTTAGACGATCGCGTGTACCATATATGACCCACTTTGGAGGCAAAGCGTTAAATTAATCGATGTCCCACATGGCACATTGCTCACTTCGTTTCGTCATGAGAACCGCACTTTATTCCATCACTGAAATTCATGGGAATAATTGGACAGCTCACCTCCCACATTGACATCGGAGCACAGGAGGACGAGTTACACATATTCAATTACCGAGTAAATTGGCAGCTCATAAATACGCAATCGAATTTGTACTCTGATGGACGTCAGTCGGGAGTCAGAGTCACTCAGTCACGTCACAGGTTCAGCCTCGTTCATCACGTTACTAGAGATGAATGTACCCTCAACACGTTGACTCTGAAGTGGGTCATATATGGTTCACGCGATCATCTAACCTAACCTAATGTAACCAAAGCACTATCATGTATAAATACAAATTTTCAAGTTTTCATCCAATTCGTCTTCATCAATCGAAGAAGCTAGTTCTGATTAGAAAGAAAATGGTTAGGGTTGCCAAATTTGTGAAACGAAAATCCTTCATTTATAAATATACAGCAGAGATATTTGTCGGCATGTAATTTTACCTGTGTGGAGAATCGTAGCCAAAGTGTTGATCAATTCGTGGAACTGTTAACGTTATTGGACAAGCATCTTCTGATTCTGGGCCAGCTGTTGGTCGAAATTCAAGAATAGAGCATGAATTGTCGTTTCATTAGACGTCGTTTTATGCATGTGTACTTTTCGTACATGCATGTCATTATTAAGTGTTCTCAATTTTACAGGTGTTATCTAGTGTCATTTATCATACCATAAATAGGCTCCCCAGAAGAGGATGCAGTCATGCTTTATTCAGTTCCTATGTTCATGAATTACGCATCACAGGCCACCTAAAGTCCTTCTCTGAAACGCCCATTTTCACGGGAACTTTTTGCGCAGTACTGGAGTGTGTACGAAGTCAATCTACGCAAAAAATCAGTTAGTTTGACGGGAAATGCGTAAACTCAGCGCAGAAACGAATAATGCACGATGGAAAATATCTAGAAACATTTCTAGAAACAAAGCTTTACCGGCAGTAACAATTCTATGTAGACTTGAACCACACATTCCATTGTGCTGAGTTTATAAGTTTCCTCACGTGGTACTCTTGAAGAGCGAGATATTGTTTCTCATGGGTGCTGCTGTAAGCCTTCTAGATCTAGGAAATCATGGATTCAGTGGAAATTACAACCGTCAATTTCCATCCCGATACACACAAATCAAAGTAACAGAATACGCATATGTATAATTCGAAAAAATTGACATCTTTTGTCTTTTCAAATTCTTCCAGAGCGAAGTAATTCGAGTAAAGTTTTTCGAAATGAGCGGAAACCAAATTTTCACTCACCATAAAAAGCGATGGAATTGTCGAGGACTAATAAAAGAATCCCACTAGAATAAATGAAATCTTCTGTATTTAAATCAACGTATGAAAATATTTCTATAAGTTTATTCCAATTTAGTATTATAAATTCAAATTACAATAGCAAAACATTTGCAGACGCCCAAATCCAAGGCTCAAGTGAAGATTCCGACAGAATTGACTCCTGAATAATTAGACCGCCCTTTGAGTGCATGGAAAAATGTACGCCGCATATTTTTTGCACTTAATTCTTGCTGTGTCTTATCTCCGGCTCTATGTAAAATTTAACGTAAAATTTCAGTATGCGTATATGTTGATTGTTTCTTTATCCGGGAAAATTTTTTTCAGACGGTCTCATTTTGATGTGACTGAAGAGGTTTTCCGAAAATATGAATCACATTGGAGCCTATCTGTTGTACCTAACTCCGAATAAGTTTTATGGTTTCGTAAGACGCGTATTAACGTATTGTAAGATTGTCGGTCGAACGTCAAGAAACGTTTTTTACTTTGCAACATGATAGTGCTTTGCACAACTGCAAGTCTGGAAAGTGCGAAATCAAGTTGAGGCAGCTACCAGAACAATAAAAATCCTATTCGTGCGAAAGCGTCATAATTTCGGGAACATTTTTCGCTGCCTTTCAATGATCCGCATTACATCTGAGCTGCTCCTTCTATGCCTCTTTCGAAATGGTCAAACGATGCAGCTATTGCCATGTTATGGTGAGATGCCCCAAAACAATGGAATAAAGTTCTTTCACTCCCGAGAATTCGAGGCCACACAACGTTTTGCCATCACAAACGGCACTCAACGTAATCTTGGGGGATGATCGTTCACTTTGGACTTAAATGTCTCATGGGAACCCTGAACTCCATCGGCTCATCCTTACAGTCCCTGGGTTGGCCGACCGAGGAGGAGCGGCTAAAGTATACACGTAAACGCCCAGCACATCCATCAAACAGCTGCCGTGTTGGGTGTCTCTTATGTGACTACTTTACCATGTAATTTCAGGCCAGTCTTGCTAAAATTAAGAAGTAACTGACTTTATGAATCACTCAATGGCCGCTTACCAATGCTTAACTCTGACGAATGTTTAGTTAATCATCATTTTCTTGATCATAAAGAAGTCAATCGAATGTAATCTCTTCAAATTTCTGCTATGCGTTATTGAGAAGAAGCCGGGCTCAATATTACTACTTGTATTCGAGTCTTCTACATTTCCTTTTTATTCATGTTTATTACATGCACGAATATGTGTGTGTTCGCTATCAAGTGCTGAAGGTATCGTCGTAAAATATTTTACAAATTACACGAATGTATTTCGTAGCAAAAACCTGCGTTCATGGTTGATAGAAACTCACGTAACGGTATTGTCTCTGATGTACAGGAATACATATATCTATAATTAACCAGTTATAGTAGATATTCTTCGTGTTTTTAACCATAAATTGCCAATGTTGTTTGTATGACCAAGAGTCCCTTTCATTTGCGAGTAACATATTTATTCAAATTAGTAAAGAACTTCGGAGAAAACAAATCTGAAATCTAAGTTGAACTTCTTCAGTAACTCTGAGCATTAACCCAATGAAACGATTTAATAAGCTTTAGAACAAGCAGTAGTCTGTTGGAGCAATAAATTCTGCAAGTACAGTTGACGGAAATTCCTTTAGTGACGCATCACGGAGCTGGTAAAAAAAACAATTGAATAAACTCTATTCTAAAGGCTAGTAGAAACACAGAGTTCCAATAAAATTCCTTATTGGAATTTTAATAGGAATTTTTAATAGAAATAGAGTTCTATTTGGACTCAATGTTTCAGCCCGCCTTCATAACTTGGTTTATTTGAAGAGCTAGATTTCCCGCTTTCAAGCCAATGAAACAAAATTTTGTTCGATTGAAGAAGTTAAAATTCGACAATAAAACTGAAATTGTTAGGTCTTCAGCTTTAAGGCTGACATCTAAAAATCTTTAAATTACAAATGGTTTTCAACAAATTTTTAATTCATGCCTTCTCTTTATAGATTGCATAAATACTTCGAGTGACTTCAGCTGCGTACTTACTATTCTTTACACTCATCGAGAATTCAGTGCACCAACTATACTTGAGAAACAACCTTGAATAAAAGAGAATTAAAAAACAAGCCAAGTAAATGGTCGAGTACAGTGAAATATTTCTAGACTATGTGCTTCTGAAAACATTCATACAGCAAATTGTTTGAAAGTTATTGAGAAGGCTGTGAGAAGAATCTTGTCCATTAAAGTTTAATAAAAGCCAGGGTTTTCGAGCTTGTACTTCACTCATCTTGAGAGGCACATTCCAAAAAAGACCGAAAAAAGCACAAATATATAGCGCAAAAGTTCAATACAATATTCGTAAAATATAACAAGAAAACACATTCAAAAATCAGCCTGCAAAATTAAAATACTAAACAAGTATATAAAGCGGGGCCTAGCTACCATGGCCGCTGAGCGTCGGATTGTACCGTCGAATTAAAATACTTTTTAGTGATCTAAAACCGATGGCGGTGGACGATGTTATTCTTTTAAAGTTTGCTTTGAGCATGGGATGGTTGGTTCCTATACCGTGAACTCTAACATTACCATTAGTCATTTGTACACATGCGTTGCTGAGTATAAAGGGATCTTCTGTCACACTGGAAAACCTCTACCCTCACCACCTAATGGTAATATTAGAGATCACGCCACAGAAACAAACCATTCCATTCTCAAAACGAACTTCAAAAGGAATAACATCGTCAACCATCACAGATTTAAAACGAAACAAGAAAGTATTTTAATTCACTGGCACAATCCGTTGCTTATTGATGATGGCAGCTCGGCCCCACTTGAAATATTTGTTTAGCATTACAATTTAGTAGGTTATTTTCTGAGTTTATTCTTTTGTCATATTCTAAGAATATTGTACTGAAGTTTTTTGTATTAAATTTGTGTTTTTTTCCTTTTCAGAATTTGCTACTAAAGATGAGGGAAGTAGTAAAGTAGAGCCTCGTAAATTTTAGTTTCTACCAAACTTTTATTATAGGTAAACAAGTGGTCTCTCACACCCTTCTTAATAACTTTCATTATAAGGTTACGTTGCATCGCTACAATATTTATCCAGCATATTGTTTAGCTGCATTAAGTATTCCAAAATATGTTTACATTTCCGGAACCATCAAATTTGACATTTACTCGATCGAGTTGGAAAAAGGTTATATGAACTACTGCTTGAATTATTAACTGTAATGCGTTGGGAGCGGGTAAAGCGTTTGATTTTAAAACTGAAAAGAATTTTATTTCCGTGGTGAAAATTGGCTCAATGCCGATATTATCTCGCACAAACACAAGCTGAATTTTAAGGAAAATTGTCAAAATTTGCTGCGTTCAATGACACTGAGGAGGTAACCTTTACGTCATGTTCTATAATTTTTCATATCTTCAGAACAAAAATAGAATATGACAATTCAAATTCTTTACGTCAATTTTTGCTGAAAAAACGAGTTCATTACTTATGAAGAACTAGAGCATCAAGTATTTTTTCATGAGTAAAAAGTGAACCCCATGATTGTTACAGCATTTCAGCATTCAGCATTAATCCTGTGAAGTATTTCATTCTTCAGACTTACTCTTCTGTAAGAATAACCTCAAAATTCTTGTTTAATGTATCCTGATGGAGTTCTCAAGTTACAGTATTCAAAGAATCCAATCTGAAGGGGCTGCTCGCAGTTATAATACAGTGAAATTAACCCAGTGGAGTTCCTCAGGCTCACTCTTCATCAAGTCTCAGACGCAGAGCATTGAGATAAGCGATCTGCTGATGAAAAGAAGTCGTGGGGAGCTAACTAGATGCGTCTCGGTCGACTAGATTAGGTTTGGCGTGAAAAGAGGGAATCAGGATCGTAGGGAATCAGGATCATAAGTGAATCAGCATCATCAGCGTATCAGGATCATCACTATAGCGAATCAGGATCATAGGTGATTTGGCGAATCGGAATCACCAGTAAATCAGGATCATCAGCATAGCGGATCAGGATCATCATAGCGATTCAGGATCATAGGTGAGCAGAGAGTGAATCAGGATCATTGGAGATTTCTCGTGCGATGAAGTTGGCATGGATGAAAACAGTTTAAAAAAAGATGTCATTATGGTCTGTAACATTGCCAAGTGAAATTATTTGTTTTTCCGAAAGTCATACGGAAAGCTTAGCTGAATAGCATAAGAATTCAGAATTTGACTTCAAAAACTGCATTATAAATTATGGCTTTTGCGTCGTTCAGTGCGATAGAAAATTTGAAATTCGATTCATTGAAAAGGTCTTTTAATTTGGAATGTTAGAAATACATCCACGGTATTGGGTGCATAAGATTTCGGAGTATGTTTCGACTGATGAATTTTAAGTTCAGGAAAAAATGATTGCGTATGAATTACGGTATCTGATTAACTTCATGCTGTTCAATTTTAGTTTAAGTTTTGAAATGTGTAAGGACTATAATATATTCAAGCTAGTGGCATTGGATTTAGAGGCAAAACTTTATACTGAAAAATCGGGTATTGATATTTTGACATCACATTTGAAAGCGCGTTCTCTGACTGATGAATAAGGAGGACTTGCTAGAATTGAGCCTGTTCTAGAAGACCGGCCTGCAGGCTCGTGGCATCTGGGAATCAAGTATTTTCTGTACATGCAGACATAATCCGTAATTCTTAGTAATCGATTACCTACTGCAGACTGCACCATGCTCTCGAAGTATACAGACCACACTGTCACAAAATTGTGATCTGTTGGACAGAATAGGTAAATAAATTTGCTGTTTTCCCCAGAAATCGAGTACTTTCGATGTTCTTATGTACATTTCTTTTTCAACACATAACCATGGCGAGAATGTAACGGTAAGGGGTCTGAATATTAAAAAAATGTAAAATACAGAAAATAACTACTTTGGTAATCGATAAACTTTGCTTCAAGTATGAGACTGTAAAAAATGATCACCTTCTTAAAATTAGGCCATTTCATCTCAAACAATCTTTCATGTGCTTTTATAAGTGACTTAACTTTCGTCTAATCCGTAAACTAGTGTGAAGACCTTCATGAAAATGTTTCAAGTCGACAGAGCAGGGCATTAAAACAGAGCTTCAGTTAGGATTAGTTACGGGGAGCGGTTATTATTGCTAGTCAAGTTTGCGTAGATTCAACTTATCCATTCAACTTATTATTAGACTAAATCAATTTCGAATTCATATCTCCCATGTTTCACTACGCATTACTGTATTTCTTTCTTGATCTAATTACCTCTGATTCATAGTCTCAAAAAGGTTCTGATTTTTTGTTACCCAGACCTTCATTCAAAGTAGAATTCCTATACACCAGTTTCTGTACTCCTGTGTTTCCAATTAATAGTATGTATTGAAAAAAATCAATTTCTACTGGACCGGTTGTAGACTTTTTTCTTCCAAAATAAATTCTGAGTAGAGAACTATACAGACTAGATTTTACCCTACGTTCCGAGTACATAAACAAATATCGACCAGTTTCTGCACTCCGTATTTCCGGAGTGAAGTAACTGTAAGCCTGTTTCCATTTCCCAAAATTCCAAATGGAATGCCTTTAGACCAGTCCCCGCTGCCTCACCTGAGACCTACCAACTTTGCTACACAGAGCAGAACTCGTGTGCTCTCGCTATCAAGTAACTGGAGCCTTCAAGGGATAGCTCTATAAGCAACAAAAGTCTATCGAGACGCTAGAGTCTCTGGAGTCGCAGACGCCTCGAAAGTGTCCTCATTTCCTCACCAGGATTACAAGCCCGGCGCTGCTGCTGCGAAACGAGCGTCGTCAGCAACGAGATTCCGACGAAACTGACACCACTAAAATGGTCGCATTTTACAAGCCTGCTCTTTTTAACTCCACTGGAACGGGCCGAATTTAACAGCTTGGTTTTCCCGAACAGTCCTCGCAACTCTGGTCGAACAAGACACTTTTTTCTAACTCTTTTATTTGTGCAATTGTATTGAGAAGTTCATACTTGAAGTGTGGCGCTTAGAGGGCCACAGGAGTAGGATGTTTAGTACACAGAAGAGTTTATGGTCTGTGGCTTCATGAATAATTTTTCTGATTTGTTTTTTGATAGTTTTTTAGCCCTCACTTGTCCCGTTCAAGGTATCTCATCATATTATTGCACTTCCTTTTCGACACCTGCTGCTGTTTATATATATATATGTTGAAGTTTAGGTAAGTTTAGGGGTTGACTGGAATACAGTTGAAATCTGGGATTTTGTCTGCGTACAGTACGATCATAATTAGTCCATTTAACTCATTTTTACCCTATAGCGCTGGAATGAAGGCATCACATTGAGCAGCGTCGATTCCTCGTTTCCGCTGCGAGTTTTTTTTCGAGAACCTTAAAGTTCTTGAACTTCTAAGTGACGGCAAAACTTCAGGATCGAAAGGTCTTTTATATCTGAATACCTAATTTTTAATCTCATACTTGATTGATGGGAATTCTTTCTTCATATCTCACTTGAAGAACACTGAAATCTGAATTCCGAGCAAAATAGAACCCGAATTTTGCCGCTGGAATTTAGACGAAACCTTCACTCTGGGCCTCATTGTAGGCGAGAGGTCAGTGTACTCGGCTCGTGAGAAGCTGCGTGTGACGAGGCAAGGGTCAATTTTACAAAAAACTTTCAAAACATTTTCAAAAAAACTTTCTCTCAGGTGAAGAAACTGGCTTAGGATTTTTCGAATCAGTTGATTGAAGACTTCCTTTTAATGTGCTTTGTTTAAATAAATAAATTTATCAATTTTTATATTATATTATGAAGGATATATTTCTAATCATCTCATACTGTACGGATCGTAGTGTATATGATTTGTCAAGATCTTTTGAGATATTTCATTCTAAAATTGGTCTTATTAATCCTTTTTTCCCGCAGTATATAAGGCTCGAGAGAAGTCCCTGGACGCTTTTTCGGCTCGAAATCAGTATCATTTGAATCGTCTTTTAGGATAAGATTTTTCATGAAGAGTTACATACATACCAATAAGGTAAAAGGCTAGTACCAATAATTCTTCAGACCATTTAAACAAAAAACGTCGAACCACTTCAGAGCTTCATCGTTCAGTAGTGTCGAAGACCGGCATTATTCAAGAGCTAAACGTGGTGAAATGCACCGTCTATGGCGCTGCGAAAAGACGAAATGAATTCGGTGTTGAGGAGACCGTTTTGGAAGTGGACGCTTGCGCTCAGAGCTCCTACCTCCTAAGCTATGAAGACCGTGCGCAGGAGAGGGTCACCACAAATCCATTACAATCTTTGAGGAAAATGGTCCCACGTGTGGGTGGGTATCAGCGAAAAAATCAATGAGAACTTTAGTCAAAACTGTCATGAAACTTTCTCCATCCAAGCTGAAAATGATAACAACTCACTGACCAGAAAATGAAGGAAGCCGACATTATGTAGCAACCTGGATGAAATCATTGGAATCGTTAATATATTTTCACTCGCCTCACGTCGACGCACCGTGGCGAAGAACATGTGAGTATTTGACTGTAGGCAAAATTTTTTAGCATAAGCAATCGGTGCATGGTAACTCTCGAGCACTACTAAAACCAACTCATACCGTACAGTGAACAAAGGGCATATCACGTGCGTTCGGCCCGTTCATTTCTCTATTGCATTCTGCTATCAAGTGAAATTGAAATTGAAATTTTAACTCACGTCTGCATTGTTTTGGCTTTGTGTGCCACAGAAGCGAGCCAGATGGTCAAAACAGGATCCGTAAATTCGAGCTCAGCGCCGTACGCCTATGCTTGCCGACGAGGGATCACGTAGGCATAAACTTTCTCCCTTAATATATGATCAACTGTTGGGCTTATTATGGACTGAATAAATCTCCTGAATTACTAAAACCTTCCGTATTGCTAACTTTAGTGCCATTGGAATAGTTCTCTATCTTGCAACTTTTTCTTCCTCAAGATTATTTTTTGTGGGAGGAAAATGTTCAGGGGCTCAGCCTCATCTCGTTCACGGATAAAAAATACATCGCTGGCTTCTAATTTTGCAAACTCCAAGTTATAATCGATTCATATACATAGAAACTTATCAAATACTGAACATACGTTCATTTTGTGAAGTTATTCTGTTCTTTATTTGCATGCATCGCTGCTTGAGCTCTGCTCACGCTAAGTGAAAACGAAGGTGTTAAAATTAAACATGTTACGAAATTATTTGAGCCATGTAATTGGAGACGAAATGAGCATCTGCTGGACATGCATACAAACAAAACTAACCAGCTGAGGAACTCACATTTTCGTTTTTTTTAGGCAAACATGATAGTTGCTTTCGTCCATTGCTGTCAAATGTTAAAATAAATCCTGATTATTCTTTGGATTGTCATGAGAGATATAAATGACTCTACGTATAATGAGTTCTCAGAGTCATGAGTCCTTTATACCTTGAACTAATTGACAAGTGAGAGAAAGTGTGTTGATGCACTTCGTGTTATACAGGGTATCCCACGAAAAAAAACCCGAAATCTGGGGAACCTAAGATCCCCACAACCAACACCGTGTGATTATTTTCGATGGGGACACTTAAAGACGAAGTATATTCTAGTCCCTCGCAAGACCCTGGAAAATTGAAAAACAAGATTCACTAACGAATTCAATGTTCTAAAAACCGATCGGCAGTTAATCAAACGAGTTGTTTCATCGATGCGATCAAGAGCTCCAAAGTACGGGGACAGAAATGGACGACATGTGGAAGGAATTGGAGCTTGGGAGCTTGGAAAATGTCCACAATATTTTTAATAAAATATTTTGTTACATAGAAGTTGCGAGGACTTTTTTCTAAAACTTAAAATAAAGTTTATCTCTTCGTGTACGTTTTATTATTTGACTTTCCTGTGCAAACATGTTTCTGACAACATTCAGTAGAGTGATAAGAGGTAGATATTTTTGAAGATATTTGATCAAAACGTACAACATATGTTGAAAAGCGTTCAGCGAGAGATATAGTCGAAACAGAATAAAATGCAGCTAATAGTTTTTGCATTACATAATTTTCATTTGCAACATCACGATTAAATTACGTAAGCACATTTGAGAAGTTTTCGTAAACACTATTAAAATCCTAATTTTTTTGAAAAGGACACATATGCCCCATTAGTGTTCTTAGTCATCCCGCAATATACATTTTTTACAAGGGGACATACACGTCTCTCTAGTCTAGGGTATAAAAGGGTGAGCGTTATTTTTGACCAATTATTCGTTTTCTTCACCCTGTACTCCTATTTTTGACTTATTACTCGTATTTATGACCAATTATTTGTTTTCTTTACCTTGTACTCTTTTTTTGATTTATTGCTCGTATTTATGACCCATTATTCGTCTTCTTCACCCTGAACTCCTACTTTTGACTTATTACTCGTATTTTTGACCCACTATTCGTTTTCTTCACCCTGTACTCCTATTTTTGACTTATTACTCGTATTTTTGACCCATTAGTCGTTTTCTTTGCTCTGTACTCATATTTTTGACTTATTACTCGTATTTTTGACCATTCGCTCGTATTTCACTCATTTTACTCGTATTTTTGACCTTACGCTCGTATTTTACTCCCTGTACTCGTAGTTTTGACTCATTACTCATGGTTTCGATCAATCATTGGAGTTTTTGACTCTGTATTCGTATTTTTGATCCTGTACTTTTATTTCTGATCCTTTACAAGCATTACTGACCACGTGCTCGTATTTTTGACCACGAATTCATATTTTTGACTATGTAGTCGTGTTTTTGACATGTCCTCGTACTTCTGATCAATTAGTCGTGTTTATGATCATTTATTCGTATTTTTGACTTAGTACTTTTATTTCGACCCGAAAATAAATATATTATCGACCCGAATATATTATATACACGTATCGGTAATGACTCGTATCGCCTTGGTGATATCCATATTGATGGACACCACCAATACCTCATATCTATATAATACTGAAACTCTGGTCGTCTTGCTTGTTTGTTTGTTTGCTTGCTTGCTTGAAACCGTGCACACGTTTGTCTGTCGGGTCTGAGACATTCGAAATTTATACTCGTCGTTTAATCCTGTATTGTGGTTACCAACTTAAATGCATACGATATATTTCTGGATACGGTTTGATTTAGATAAATTTTATTTGACCCAACGGGTCACGTGTCGTCTAAAATCTATTAGATATTGGAGGCATTGATATCAGGCTCATGGAAGCAGCTTTGCTGAGTCTCGGAGCTAGGCACCGACCCTGGCTGGACTCGTATGGGTGCAATCTAGTGGAACAAAGTTATGAATTTACTTTGAATTGTTTATATTTTTTGTATAGAATTTATATTTATGGAAATGTCTTCTTTTCACAAGGACTGAAGTACGTACAGTTTAGTTGTAGTGATGGCTATCGTTTTTATAATGCGTTGGTTATCTTAATTTTTTAATGGATGCACTGAATCTTTCGTTTTGAATATTTTAGTCATATCAAAATAGCAGGTAGAATCTTAATACTCAATTAGGAGTACAGGACAACAACGTGGGTAAGTACTCAACTCCTGAAACGGGTTTCTCCTAAATTAGTTTTTCAAAATTTTAGTAAGTGAAGCTTCACTTTTAAAACGTATTCACCCGCTTGAAAAAACACCTCAGACGTACACATGTGAATAGGAAAACACAAATGTTCTACGTTCTACAAGCGTTTGACGCTGATAAAGTTTTCCGCTGCCTGGGCGAGAAAAGAATAAAGCGAAGAAAAGGCTCGCGACAGAAAAAAAAGCGAACAAAAACGAAAAGAATGACAGTTTCGACAGAGTTTGAATTTAACGGATGACAAAGTGAGGGGATCGAAGGGGTCGGTCCAGTGCTTCGATAGCGCCTCCGGCCGGAGACTCGACCAATAACTCTTCAGCTCAGAAGCTGTTTCCTTTCGCGAAGACAGGTCAGAGAGTGGCCTCAAAGCCGGCGCCTCAGCCCTCTGTCCATTGCCAAATGGTCTGGAAAATTTGATGCTTGAGTAGACTGCCAAATTCGTCGAAAAAATAGATAAAGAGGCCAGCTCCCCACCACTCTGTGATCGGCAGTGCATTCAGGGAATCAGACGAGAGGCTTTGAGAGGAGCAAAGAAAGGCTCACGAAAAGATTACCTAACGACTTCGTCCTAAACTAATATTGACATGAAAGACGGGGTAAAAGTTCACCAAAATTACACTTCGCTTGGGATTGAAGCTCAGGTCCGAAACAGTGTGAAATGATAGAAAGACTTTATTTATAGCTCTGGGTGTATCAGGTATTGATGTCCAAAAATTAATAAAAGAACGGAAAAAATATTTTGAAGTATACTCGTATGTTGTAGTCCCACTGAATACTTATTCGTTCACCGAAAAAGATGAATTGAGTTTTCAAATCAATCAGGCGAAAACTCTAAATCTTCTAAAATTTAGAATTCATTCATAATATACCTGCGGATATTGGCAGCGACCACGCACAAATCACCGTACACTAATCAGCGCCTTATCAATTTTTTTTTCGAGGCCAATACTGGATTCTATAAGTTCTTAATGATAATGTTAAATGTAGCATAAAATCACACTTCACCTTTAGTTTTTCAACCTGAGTTCTGTGAAGGCTGAGATCGTTTCAGCATAGTACGGAATCGAATACGATATTGAATGGAGAGCTGAATTCTCAGCTATTATTCTTCGCTACAGGAAGCTAATGTAGAATTGTCCAACGGTTCCGTTTTAATTAAAAATTTTTACTGGTATCTTTCGTATTTAATTTCGTATTGGCATCTTGAGCCAACACCGCACGTGTGACCTCTCACCTGAACGCTTAGTTCACAGTCACGAATCTAAGTGAAATAGGCTAAAGAAATATACTTTAACATACACATACTCTAAGCTGCTTGTCTTTGCCACCTGAAATATGATGCAAGAAACCGAGCCGTGGCATTCGGACAGCGTCGGCCTCGTCCACTCTGCCTATGCGTCCTGTTACACAGTGAAATTTGTGATGTTTTCCTAATAACTATATCTCATGTTAGTACCTGTAGCTCAACGAACTTTTTAATAGCCACATCACCGGTATCGAGCGTCAGTCTTTCATTTGTTACATAAATTATTTAGGCTTTATGAATAAAGTTTAACATCCTGGAATGAATCTCGACATGGGGCACTGAAACACATTGCTTCTCTTTCAAGCTTGAAACAGCGTTTTCAATATTGTTGTTAGAATGAAGTCATTCAAACTGAAATTTAATTCAGCATGCAAGCAAGTTCACTGCATATGGAAACCGTTTTCCGGCGGCGGTTAAAACGTTGCATATGTGTCCCGCATGCACATCATGAAAACATGCCTACATGCTTCATTTTGAATTCCTCCGGTCAGTATTAAATTCCAAGCATTGTTTGGCGAGGCAGCTCGGCGTTTCTGCGCTACGACAGACAGCTTGAAACTCTCTCGGGAAAAGGACTGCGAGTGCTGTAATGGTTTAATAACGCGCTCTCAAGATGCGACGAAATGAAGAACGGAAATCGTAGAAATACAAATTTCCTAAAAATTTATTCGGGAAACATTCTTCGGGCCAGCACACGTAGACATTCAGTTCAAAAATGCTCCAACTCCATAAGATTTGTCCTTGAATGTTGCCACACAAAACAAAACTATCATTTTTCCCACTACTTTTTGGAACCAGCTATTTATCATAACGAACAGCCAATGCAGTAAATTCATATGTATTCTTCAAGAGTTGATACAACAATACACATGAATGTTTGGCAATATACAACACATGAATAACGCTTCAACAGCCATCATGTACTTTAACATTAGACATGATTAAAAGTCCGACATGATTAAAAGCAGCCTGTCAGTTTCAAAGTATAAAATTACGC